>JASXSY010002095.1:0-94088 GCA_034509805.1 Sipha maydis
AAAAAAGTAGATAGTTAAATACTCGGGAGGAGCGACCGAATGTTTTTTTTCTTTTTCTTATCACTAAGGCTCAACAGACCATGAATATTCATATACGGTAGACGCCGCTTATAAGACGGATATAAAGTTCAGTCGCTTATTAGACTCAAAATCGTCTGGGACGGTCCGGACGTACCCAAGGCCGCCCGTAGGGGGCCCCCCCCCCGCTCTTTAGGATAATTTGTGTAAAATTTCGATGTTTTCTTATACTTTCTCCCTAATTTAATGTAATCATGTGGAGTGGAACATTATACGTTATACATTTTTTTTATAAATATTTGATCAATATTTATTTTTCATTTTTTATTATATACATTAAAAACAAAATAATATTATACCCTAATTTATTGCAATTTTACATTTTTTTTTTTTTTACGATTTAATAAAAAACAGAATTTGTGATAAGTGTATTGTTTTTTCGCCCCCCCCCCCCCTACGAGAAAAATTTCTGTGGACGGCTTTGGACATACCCAAATACATAAAAATAAAAATCGGTTGTAAGACTCAAATTTCGTAAAATAAATCAGCTTTTACTGTCCTTGAAGGACTTTCACTGCCTCTACTACTTTTTTCCAACTATCTCTGTCAATACTGTCTTCTAAGGTTAATCCCTGGGCGCACTTGTTTACATCTTCTTTAACCCTGTCTATCCAGCGCTGTCTAGGGCGGCCCCTAGGTCTTTTTCCATTGATTTTTCCTTCCAGAGCTTTCTTTAGGATACCATTTGACCTCCATACATGGCCTACCCACTCAATTCGTTTACTCATAAGGTACGCGTTGATACAGGGTTTTTGATAAATTTGTTGTACTTCTACAATTAGTTCTTCTTCTGTACACTTCATTTTCTAGTATAGGTCCATAAATCCTTCTAACGAAGCAAGCCATTTTTTCCTCATTTCCTTTAGTAGTCGACCATGTTTCACATGCAAATGTTAGAACTGGCCATAGGAAACTTAAGTACAGATGTTCCTTTGATAGTCTAGAGCAGGGATGGCCAACCCGCGGCCCGCCTTGGAAAGTTTTGCGGCCCGCGACATTTATATTTAATTACGTTACGTTACACGTGTGAATCGTTTTTTTTTCGAAAATGAAATTCGCCAAAGACAAATCACGATCAAACCTAACAAATGAAAACCTGCAACATCAATTACGGTGTGCAAATACAAGCATTTCTGTTGATTTAAAAAAGCTTAGTGAACGAGTTGAGAAACAAATATCTCACTAAATAGTAAAATCAATAAATTAAAACTACTATATGTTATATATTATCTATGTTAACAAATTATATGTGGCCTAATTTTGAATTATATTCTTCTTCTTCTGCTGGCATTTAATACTCTTGAAGAGTTTTTGCCGCCATCACGATCTGCCTCCATTCTCCCCTGTTATGAACTGATGTCCTCCACTCTCGTACTCCTATTTTTTTGAGGTCTTCTTCTACTGTATCCAACCATCTTTTCCTAGGCCGTCCGCGAGGCCTCTTTCCCGTAGGCCTCCATTCCAGTACCGCTCTGACCGTCTCTTCCTCACTTCCTCACTTTTGAATTATATTTAATAATAAAATATGTGATGTGGTTATATTAATATTTTTTATTGACTGATTACCTTTTTTTTTTTATGGCAACCCTTTATGTGGCCCGCAGGATTGTAATGTATTTACAAAGTGGCCCGCAAGATCATTTGGGTTGGCCATCCCTGGTCTATAGGATGTTCCAAAAGAGAACGGTCACTTTTGCGCATACATCTCCCACCTTGCTAGCCGATGTTTCATGAAGACGTTGACGAGCTTTTACGATTACCATGACGCGCGGGCCGCGGAGGTCGGCGGGCTGCGGCTGCTAGTAGTTATTAATTAGCCCATTTACGGGTCGTTGGTGGGAGATGCGCAGCGATCGACAAAAATCGGTCGACCGAAATGATCGTTCTCTTTTGAAACAGCCTATTAGGGCTGACGGTATTTTCGGTATATCGGTCTTTTCAAATTATTTTGGTAAACGGTATACCGTAAAAACCGTCTAAACGGTATACCGTAAAAAAACCGTATAAACGGTATACCGTGAAACTGTATCAACGAGGAAATTGTAATGATTATAATAAATATATATATAAATATTTCTAAAAGTTTTCTTACTAACATGATATGCTTGCAGATTGGATAATTTACAGTGAACTTTTTATATTCCTACTGTGTAAACTGCTCACATTTATTTATGTTCTGTAAGTTATTATTTTTTGAAGTATCGTCAATCTGGATGACTTGAAATAGTTTCATTTTTTATTAATCATAAAAATATATTATTTTACCAAGATTAAGTAATAAGTGAACCGTTCTTGGATTAAAATATTTACTGCATTTATCTTTTTTTGCAGTCAAATATCAAAAATTAATTTTGAATTGTTATCTTAAGTAATATAGTGCAATATTAAGTAAATTTAAAATAAGTTATTGAAAATGTTTTGCTATAACACATTCAATTAGCATAAAATAGTATTTTGGACAAATATGTATAACATCAAAACGATTATAGTACCTATCATTTAGGTAAGTTACTTTGCTTCAAATTGATTACTTTTAAAGTTTTAACCTAGACTGTAGCGGTATAAAGATAAAAAATACCTATTCATGTAATCGTGTTGTTTTATAGGTACCTATATATGTCGATATCCGATAGGTAGGGATAGTTTAAAAAAAATCCATTTGTATTATTAGTATTATAACCTACTTATGATTTTTCAAAATATTGAAGCACAGTACAATAATTTACATAAATTAACTTAATTTGAAGTAAACAAAAATAATTTTAAGTGCAAGTTTTAGTGCTTGCTGTTTTCTAGTATCAATGGCAATAATATAGATTATAATATTATATACAGCATACTTAATGTAAAAACATAAAGTATAATATACTGTGAAACAATATTAAAGTAAAAAATATCGATACTAATTAGATTTTATTTATTATTTCGGTATACCGTACCATATCGTTGTTTAAGTATACCGAAACAGTTCGGTTTTTCGGTAACCGTTTCAAACCGGTATTGAAATCAATACCGTAATACCGAAAATTATTTTCAATACCGTCAGCCCTACAGCCTATAGAGAGGAGCTTTGACTTGAACAATTTTTTCAAAGCGTAGTAACCCTTATTAGCGGCTGATATCCTAATTTTAATTTCATTATGCATGTTATTGTATTGATTTATGTTTGCCCCAAGATATTTGAAGTTTTCCACTTGTTGGAAGGTATAGTTCTCTACTACTAGGTCCGAGATATCCCTTGTTCCCTTAGTCATGAATAAATATTTGGTTTTATCCTGATTTACTTCTAGACCCATTGGCTTCGCTGCTTTTAACAAATCATTAGTTCTTATCGCGTACTGCCTATTATAACTATATCATCTGCATAGGCAAGGAGTGTACTACTTGATCCCAACTCCATGGGAGCGCTACTTTCCCTACGCTGGTTCGTAAAATAAATAGTGGAAAATAAATTTTTTTGGTTATAATTAGAGGTGGGAATTTTCGGTCGTTTGAATGATTCGAATCAGCATTGATTATAAATACTAGTATTTATAATCAATGGAATCAGTCAAGTGATTCGGTCATTTCGGTCTTGCATCAATATCGTTCTTGTGAATCAATTTACTTATGAAATATGAAGCAGTGACAGAGATTATTATTATGAAAATGTTTTAAATTGTACTGTTTGTAGTAAAACGCAGTGGTTGTTATCATAAACCATGATAATTATCACGGTCTTGGATTATTAATTATTATTGTACTAGAAAAGTTTCATTAAAAATCGTTAATCGAGTCGTTTGACCTAAAGATCGATTTGACCGAAAGACCGATTTGACCGAATGACCGAATACTTTTTGGTACATCATTCGGTCGCGATTAGGTCACTTGAATGATTCGTTCATTTTGATTCGGTCAGTCGCGACCGATCCACCTCTAGTTATAATTTAGAAATAAATTGGTATTGAAAAATTAAATAATATTCGTGTTGGTTATTTCTAGTTTTTGTTGATAACTTATAACGTATAACAAATTTTATCGCAACGATTATCGTTATTATAGTGAGGTATAAATACACTCCTAGCGATTATCTGGCGACTGTACAGTTATCGTAATTACGAGTACATAAATACACACACGCACACACGTACATGTACATACGCAGTTATCATTGCAGTCAACGGTATAATTGTTGTACAATGAAGTAAATGTAACAAAATCTTGCAGAGAACGAATGACGCTCTTGTGTTGTGCCAGTACGACGGGAGAAAATAAGAAACAGCTCGTTGTCGGGAACAGTAAGCAGCATCGTTGTTTCAAATGAGTTAAATCCTTGACTATACTATACCTGTTGACTATACAGCAAATACAAATTCATGGATGACCCAAAAAATAAAATGAATAAATAACTAAAATGTTTTTCCACTTCACCTATAAGATTCATTCGGTTATAAGATTCACTTTATGCTGGTTCCAAAGTGAGTCTTATAAGATGCGTCTACTGTAGTAATAAATACAAAAGACCTTCAAAAACTTTACAAGGTTGAACATATTTAGAGCCCGAAGGGTTATTTACTTATTACAATAGGTAGTACATGTTATCATATTAACTATTGGGACCTACTAAAAAAAAAAAGAAATCAATTTTTCACTGAGATTATTTAAAATCCAATAACACTGTGTCCATGTATAAGAAAAAAACTAATCAACTATTAGAAGAACCGCAATTAGTTTTTTTTTAAACTAAGCAATATGCAAATGATTGTCCCCAGTATTATTTTAAAATGGTTCATATTAATTTGCTTCTCTTAACATATTCTATTAACATATTCATATTACAACATATTTAATATATCATAAAAATGTAACAATATGTTAATATCAACTAGAAATATGCTCAGAGTTGCTATATATATATATATATATTTATGTGCATCACATATGCAAATTGATTAAAATTGCACTGTGTTAAAATAATTTACACCATTAAAATTCTACTTAAAATAAATAAAAACATAAATTGATAGTTTAATTTTACCACATATTTATTGGTTCTATATTAAACAAAAAATAAACAAACAAGAATATTTAACATATTTAGTAGTATTGTATAAACAGTTGTAAAAATGGTATAAAATAATATCTTTAACCATAAATTACGAACATGACAAAATAAAGACTAGTAAACACAATTAAGATACATTCAAATCACAAAAAAATATTGACATTTCAATTAATAAATAAGTTTACAATTTAAATATTATTTATGTAAAATATAAACAAGACTATTATAAAATACATTAGGAACTAAAAAGTAATAACTTCAGCTACTTATGAAAATTATACATAATAAATTAATTTATATTTAAAAATACATGTGAATAAATAATAATACTTATGTTAAAATAAGGAATTTAATGACATTTACCAATATTCTTTGGCATAATTATTGATGATTGATGCAGTGTAGTTATAATTAAAGATGTTAAGTAGTTTAAATTAAAATTAACATTTTAATTATAAAATACAAATAGTATTAAACCACTAATAAGGACTATTTAGTAATGTCATTAAGTTTATATTGGCTTTAAAAAAGTATAATGCCAATAATTATTTACTTTTTTCAATTTATATGTTTTCAGTGTTTAAAAAATGCTTTTAGTTATAAAATAAATTGGCAATAATATTAAGTATCATATTCACTAGCTTCTGTTTTTAAATTATAAATAGGATTATCATATTCATATGATTTATTAATTTAAGGTATAGCAAATAAGTCATAACATATTAACAAACATTAGAAAAAAACATAACATTGCTAGTGTGAAAAATAAATATATAAGTACATATAATAAAATAAATGATAAATGAAAAAAAGTAAGGGATGAAATAAATACATAGTAATAGTGATTGGACGCACATAAGTTTGCTATTATTAACTGTGGTTTTAAAACTACCAGAATATATTCTGTTCTTCATAAAGTTCAAGTAGAACAACAAAGGAAAAAACACCAGTGTTAATCAATATTTTTAACAAACACAAAATGTAATAAAACATTGTCATATTTTAAGGGTAATGTATAGTCAAATTTCAAAAATCAATAAAATATTAAAAAATTAATTTATCTGTACCAACAAAAGTCAAAGGGAAACTCTAATTTGTAAACAAAGTAGTAATAATGAAAGTTAAAGTTTGATTATGTTGATAAAAATGCTATGAAAACATAGTTCATATACAAATATATAAGTACATAAAAAGTCTAAAAATATTAATAGGCCATTTGATTGATCACATTCAAAATCTTGAAAATCAAGCCAACTAAAGTCAGGCCTCTACAATAAAAATAAAATTATATGAATTATTAATAATATAATAATTACTTACTATTAAAAATATTTATTAAGATTTTTTTTTATGGGTAGTTTTTTTTAAGTAACAATTTAAAAAAAAATACCTTGTTTTCAAATAAATATTATTTAAACAGATCTTTTCAAAAAAAATATACTTAAATATTGGGAATATCAAATTAATCTACATCAGATGAATATCGACCTAAAAATATTGTCTTAAGCATATTTCCAACTTCATTTGGATCATGTAATGCTTCGGCTAACATTTTTTCTACGTTTCTCATTATAACCATTCTCTGATAATCTAGCAAAGGATATTCAATTTTTTCAACAGAACCAGCCTAAAAAATTTTAAATTACATTAAAATTTTAATTTATTTATGCTTTAAAATAAAATATTTTACTTTAAACCAAAAGTTTATTGAAACTGTATAGCCTCCATGCTTTAGGGATTCAACATGATGGAACCAATACATAGGTATGTATAAGACGTCCTCAGGTCCGACAATAACTTCATATCCACATGCTTCTTTGAATTTTGGAAATTTTGTAAGATCTGGGTTATCAAAATCCACCTAAAAGTATATATTTAAATAGTTTAGTAAGAAATATATATTTAATTAGTATTAGTATTAGATAGTATTTTTTTTTTTTTTTACTTGACTTTGTCTATCATAAGGATGATGAACTGGATGTGGATATAGACATTCAAATTGACTAGGTGGAAATAAAATAAATCTTTTATAGCCTCGAATACTAGCAAACATATTTTGTTGCTCATCATAGTGACAAGGAGTAACATTACCTGTACCAAAAATTAATATTTAAGTGTATGACTGTACTAGTACTCAATAATACTAAACTAAATTAAAATAATATACATAAATATATGAATATATTAAATAAATAAATCATTTGAGAGTACTATTAATTATAAACAATTGTTAAAATTAAAATTAAATCTATAAATGTATCATACATTTTTTCTATCTCTATAATATATTTGCAAATAACATTTGAAACAAAAAATTCTAAAAGTAGAAATTAATTAATTCTTAAATAAATAATAACTGTTTAAATTGGATTAAAATATACAATATATAAAATGTTTAAATTTAGAGAATAAAAATATAACAATAAGTAAGAAATAAACTAAATACATTTAAAAATCGTTTATTTTTTAGTATAGAGTAGACATTAGAAAGATAAATAAACAATTTTCACATTTTTCAAATTTTTACTACCAGAAATCAATTTGTTATTATAATAATTATTAAAATTAATTTATAAATGTATTTTTTTAAAGCTTATAATCTAAGCTATTAAAATTAGATTGACATGATTTTACTATCTTTAAATATATACTTGAAGCAATAAAAACCACTCAAGTGTGAATGGAGGAATGTTTGAAAATTATGTTAAAAGTTAGTACTCATTATTCAATCATTTTAATAAAAGAAATTAATAGTCAAATCCTATATTATACTAGACAATAGGTAGTTTATTATTTAAATTATACCTTCTTGTGCAATAAGAATGAGGTTCGACGAGAGTGCACCCCATTTACATATTTTTTGTTTTGACATAATCCAATCCCAATTAAACATTACAAAGTCTCGAACAACATGTTGGCCAATGGTATTATTTAATACTTGTTGCAGGTATAATCTAAAAAAATTAAAATATTATTGTTTTTGTAATTATTTGATACAATAACAATACAAAGTATTATGGTTTTATAATTCTTGTACATTAGAATACTTATATTATTCCTATAGAAACAAAAAAAAAAACAAAATTAACTACATTATAATATTTCTGTTAAAATAAATGAAAGATTAATTGTGGATGTCTATATAAAATATGTATATTTGAATTATTTATAGGGTTTATTTAAAAAAATAATATGATGATTGAAGACGAAATTATTAATAATATAGATTTATCAAACTTTACAGAAAAAAATGATATTTTTGGTTTTGAAACATCGAAAAAAAAAGTTTATATTGCTCAAGAAAATAAACGAATATCTAATTTAGAAGATAAAATTAGGTATTCTGCAAATAGAGTGTTCATAAACAATGGTGATTCATATCATGGTAAATATATTATACAAGTAAGTACATTTAAAATATATAAGTATATTTAATAAATAATTTTTATTTATTTAGTATTTATATAGTACTTATAACTCAACATGATATACCAAATTAATAATATTATAATATTTCATTTTTTTACATTAGTCTCAGTTACACTTAAGATTCAATATTAAAAGTTGCATTTTTTTATAATTATCTGGACAAAAAAAAATGTTTATTCTTAAGTATACCATTAATAAAAAAGTAAATTTCATTTTATTAATTTAAATTATAGGAAATAAGTCAGATGATTTTTAAAAATATTGAGTATAATGATCCAAACAATGAATTAATTGTAAATATTAAAACGGATGAAGGATTTAAACAAGAATCAAATTATAAAAACCTACAAAAAAGTCAAAATATAATTTTAAAGCAAACTTCATCAACACAGAATAAAACAATCCTTACTAAGTCAGAAAACAATATTAAATCTGTAGACAATTATATAGAAGAAAACATAAATTTAGATAAAGCATATATTAAAGAACATATTGACAATAATAATGATTCAAAATCAGTAGTAATTATGGAAACATTACCTATATATAAGACTTATAAATCTACAATAAAATCAAATAATCAAGAAATAGAACCATTAAAATATGATTTAGTGGCAACAGTAAAAAACAAATTACACATCACAAATGAAAAAGTATAACTCAAACATCACTTAACTTATTTTGAGAAAATAATTAAAATAAAAAATAATTTTCTGATTTCAGTATGAATATTTGAAGCATATAAAAAAATTGATTATTCCAAATAATAAGAGGTTATTATTAAATGAAATACAAAAATGTGCGGTAGTTGTGTACGATATTTCTTTGGATAAAAATCAAATAGTTGAAGCCAAACAAGCAATACAAAGTAAAGTAATTTTCAACATTTTTAAATAGTACAAAAACTAATTAAAGGTTATAATTACATTTGTTTTTAAATAACTTTTTTTATTAAGAAATTTTAGAAGAAATACATTTTATAAAAAATAATCCAAAAAGTCTTGTAGCTAAAAATAGTGGATATAGAGTTTTTATTCTCATATCAAGTATACAAACATGGGCTTTAACTACTAAGAAAGAAGTAATAAATTGTATTTAATACATACAATACATTCAAATGATTTTTTAACTGTATACTTAATATTTTTATACAAGAATGAAATTTCAATTACCCAAGCTGATTATAAGAATCGAATTTGCCACCCAAATTATCAAGCATTTTATGATTTAGAAAATTATTTATTATTGCTGAATGATAAAGTATATAAAAAATATTTAAATTTTATCACATATATAATCTAGTTTATATTTTATAGTACAGTGAATATTTTCATGGAATAGTCTTAGCACCGGGTCTGGTTTATGGTCGAGGAGAGAAAATATTAAAATATATCTTTAAAACAGCTTTTAGTAGTACAGAACAACTATTGATACCAAAATACAATAATAATTTACCAATCATATACATAGACAATTTGGCTAAGTTAAACAATTAAAATTATTTATTTTATTATCAATTAAATTAATAATTTTATTTGTTTTAGAATTGTTAAAAATTTAATCATACATCATGATAAATTGACAACATCATATATTGTCGGTGTTGAAACATCTAGATTTAGCCTTCGGGATATAACTGAGGCTATTAAAGATAAAGTTCAGAAAACAAATTATATGTATTGTAATTACAGTAGTTTATTTTTAAATAAAAGTGTAACAGTAAGTTTTATTTTATTATCTAAGTTTTTATTCGAAAAAAATCAGTTATTTATTAACAAATAATATCGATAATAGTTTAATAAGTAAAAATAAAATAAAATAGTAATGTAATCTATAGTTCTTTGATTTGTTTGGTAATACACTAATATATATTCTATAAGACAAAAGACAGTTTGTCATTTAAACATGGAATATTGAATTAAATATAAATACACTCAATTTTAAATCTATTAAATTTACATAACCTTGTGAAAGCAGGCGCGTAGCAAGGAATTTCAAAGGGGAGGTGTTATTTAAAATTAATTGACAAAATTATACGCATAAAACTAATACATTTACTTATATTTTTGTAAAAACGCATTACAAGTAAATTATCTAATGGTTTATGAGAACTTATTAAAATTTAAAATTTTTTATCTTATATATTATAACTATAAATAAAAGAAAAAAGAAGAACCGGATAGGCCTCGCTCTGCTGTACACTTGGGGGTGAAGTGCGACTCTTCATAGGATAGGTCATTATAATGGATTTGTTAAATTTGAATTCAATGATAGGTATCATTGTATACGAAAAACGAATCTGAACGGAGATGATATGTTTGTCTAGAATATAATACAATGTTATTTATAAATATTGTAAAAAGTATATTTTATTTTGAAATGAAAAATTTAGAAAAATTGTCTATAAATAAGTCAAAATATGTCAAAATACTTTGAAAAAAATACTTAACCAAGTATAGAGAACGTCAATATAAAGATTTGGTGAAAATTTCAAGTTGTTGCGGTTTTTCGTTTTGGAATAAGAGCATTTTAAAAAAAACCGATATCATTTGTCAGTCTAGAATATTATACATAATATTATATTTTACATGTAATTTTATGTCAATATTCGCTGTTCTAACGCTTATAAAAAAATTGTGCCTATGGATATAAATCATTTTTGAATGACATTAAGAACTACTTCTGTGGAATCTTCTATTAAATTTTCAAATATTTTGTAGGAGCCAAATTTTTTTTATCACCGATTATAAAAATAAAATGTAAAAAAATCGAATATTTTAAATGCCAATAAGTGGCTTAAAAATCAATATAATATTTTAAAAAATATGTCTTAAATGAAATGCCAATCTTAACAGCTGGTAAAAATTTCAAAAATCTGTGACCTATACTTTTTGAATTATAACAAATATTAAAAATCGTTTGAGAATAAATCGCTATTTTATGCAATTTCGTAAATATTTAAATTTCAAACAGTCATACAATTTTTTCCTCTAAGTACGGTATAAATTTTTTTAAAGATTTTTGAAGAGTAGCTTATAGATAACCTAGTGTTAAAATTTTGAACCTTATGTATGAACAGAAAAAATTTTATGAATTTTTATCTACAAAATAACTTGCAACTTATCGTGATTTTTATACATTTTATACAAATTTGAGCATTAAGGACTTATAAAAAAAATTTGATTAAACCGATAACCGATATTTTTTAGTTACGATAAGTTTAACTTATTATAAACCTTGTATTAATTTTTCAAGAGTTTTCGGTCGACCAATTAAATTTTATAGATGTATAAAAACAAAAATTTTACAAAAATCGAAAATTTAAATTGTCTATAAATAAGTCAAAATATATCAAATTACATTGAAAACTTAACCATGTATAGAAAACGTCAATATAAAGATTTGGTGAAAATTTCAAGTTGTTGCGATTTTTGGTTTTTGAGTTAGAGCATTTTAAAAAAATGTAATTTGTAAAAACGTGATTTTGGGTAAAATTTCCCGTTTTTTCGTAATTTTTTTATCGTTTTTTTCAATTTTTTTAAAAAGTATTGAAAAGTTGGATTTTAGACCAGCCAAAGTACCATCTACATTCACTTTCATTTCAGAAAAGTTGCTACATAAGCAAATCGAAGCATTTTTACTGCCAAAAAAGGTGTCGTCAGACACAAAAAACAATAAAAAAAATAAAAATAAAAAAAAAAAAAAAACACACATCATTGTAAAACCAATAGATTCCATCACTCCGTTCGGAATCTAAAACTATTTAAAATTATAATTAATGTCGGGTCCTTTTTTATTGCTTTACATTATTGTTATCGAAATAATTATTATTATTTTCGTTTTGATAAATAAACGGTAAATGATGCAACTTTATCTTATAAGACATAAGTATACTTCTGCTGGAAGGGGGGTGTTACTACACCTGTAACACCCCCCCCCTGGCTATGCCCCTGTGTGAAAGAGTAAGCTTAGAAGGACTATATAGAGTACACACTTCAGGCAGTTTATAGATTTACCATAAAGTTTGTTAGTAGTATAATATATACATTAAAATAACATAGATTTATTCATAAAAAATTAGATTAACTATTCAATTGTGTTATATATGTTATAAAAAAAAACTATTACTTCTTTACTCCAAGAACGACATTTGAGGAAATGCTGAAGCACTTTGGTGACTTGATAAATTGTATATTTGATGCATTTTTACTAAATTAAAAACTGTAATAAATTGGCTTCATTTTTTTTTTTTTTTTTTAATAAATTCATATATTTTTTATACAGTGAAGTTAAAAATATTTTAATAGATTATAGTTTTAGATTAGATTATATAGATTATAGTGTTTATCCCAAAAATAATTGTATCCACATGCTTAATATTTTTAAAATAATAAATTTGCAAATATAACATCACTTATCATTAATTTATATAATTTTTAATTGTTACAGCAAACCATTTATGATATGGTTACTATGTCTATTGAAATACTTCCAGTTATAGACAATTATATAACACAATTTATACAGTTAGATGAGTCTCTTCCTCGGATTATAATTGAAACTCATGAACTAATATCTGAATACTTATGCAAAAGTTCTGAAGTAAGTTCATACATTTAAGTAAAAAAAATAAATAGCTGTTATGATTTTTGAAATGTTAACAGTAAAAAACTTAATAAATATTAATTTTAGAACAAAAATATAATCATCAATGGACCACATGAAATTACATATTTTGCCCAAAAACTTGCTCATACATATAACCTTAATTTTATTGATCCAGTAAAAATTAGTGAAGATTTTTTGAATGCATTAGTAAAATATAATTAAATGATAATTTATTTTTGAAATTTGATTTATATACATTTTTTTTTATTAAGGAAATCAGTATAGAAGATATTGTTTCAACATTAAGATCAGAAATATTTACTAATAATGAGTCAACTCAACAAACGTCTACAATATTTAGTAACATGAATAATGATATGAAATCATTGCATACATTAAATATACAACACATTGAATCTAATACTGAATATAATGAAAAAAATCAAGAAAAATTAAATAAAATAAAATTATTGGAAGAGCAAAAGAAATATTTTAAAGACAAAGGTCAAGTTTCTGATATATATTTATTACCGTAAGCTTATTTTTAATTCATATATATTATGTAAGTATAAGTAAGTAAATAATAATTTGCTTAGATTAATAAAAAATGAGATAATAAACAGTAGAAAAAATAAATGTGGTTATATAATAAGTAATTTTCCTGAAAGTATTGAACAAGCTCAAGATATTTTTAATCTAGAACAATTAGTATCACACAAAGAAAATACACAATTTATCAAAGATGATATACATCCAAGTATAACTTATGAAATTTATATTAAATAATAAATGATAAAATGTGTAAAATATTTAGCAATCTTTGTCGATGTGATTATGGCCGGAAAGAATGTGATAAATAATTTCACACATAACTTAGTACAGGAACCAAAAAAATTAAATTTAAATTCAAAATTACTATTTGATGACAAATTAAATAGATTACATGAATGGTTTACTTTAGATTATAAGTATACAGAAAATGAAATAGCAAAATATATTTTGGAAAACGAGTAAGGATATAGTATGATATTATTAAGTAATAATTTTTCTAATAATATTTTTAGCGACATAGAAATAAGAAGGAATCGCAAAATAGTTGATTACTTAGAAGTTTTATTTAATCCAAAAATGTATAAAGAGTACATATTAATCACTCAAAATAATTTCATACTATTTGATCAAAAAGAATTTGACAAATTGTTTGATTTAATTTTAGTTAGTATACCAATACAAATAAAAGGTAAGAATATTTTATTTGATAAAAATATAATATTGATTTAATTATTTAATTATTAATTTAGCAATATCATTAATAGATAATAAAGCTGAAAACGAGGTTAGTTTTATAAAATCTAAGATCAATAAAATGCATGACTCATTCAACACTCATCAAACAATAATTTCAAATATAATTAAAGAAAACGAAGAAGTTGGAGGAAAAAGTGTAAATAAAATTCAAAAATTTTTAATGTTAATTTAAATAGCCTTAAATAATATTGTTATAATGCATATAATACTGTAAAAATATGATAATTATTGCAGAATCAATTATTGAAAGAAACAATAAATAAGGAGCATTTACTTGGAAGCATGAAAGTAGTTAGTTTTCTTATTAAATGTATAAATCCTATATTAGTAAATGGTATATTGGAAATTATGGAAAAAATGCCTAGTGATCCAATTGATTTTTTGGCAAGTAATATTTGTTTAAACATAATAAAAATAACAAAATTGTTTTGTGTATCATTTATACTTACTGATTCTATTAAAATTTTAGGTAGAATATATTTACAACCATAATATGTACAATCCATGTGTTTCTTCACCATTGAATAAAAAATCAAAAGTAGCTAACAGCCTCAACAAGCACCTGTTATGATTTACAAAATATCAATAAACTAAATAATGCTTGTTTATTATATATTTTTCTAACTGTACATTAGTAAACAGTAAATAAATTTCAATTATGTGCCAGTTTTTTTTTTAGTTGTATTATAATTTTTAATTTATTATACTAAATTTGTTTCACTATTAGAGCTATAAGTATTAATATATTTGTATAATTATTTTAAATAGCCTGACAAATTATTTATCTACTAAATAAACTTTAAAATAACTACATAACAATTTATATATGTTTAATGTTATTGTATTATTAAAGAATAATTAAGTTTTAAATTAATTAATAAGTTATAACTGTTATTTTAAAATATTTACACATCAACTTTTTTTCTGAACATGCATTTTGACTTAACATGATAATTAGTAGCGCCTGCTTTCCTCGCAAAAACATACATAAAGAAACTTGAGTATCCCTAAATGGAATGGTTAAAAATCAAATTGACTATGTACTGATTGACACAAAAAGAAGAAGATACATTACGGATGTAAGAAGTCATAGGGGTGTAAGTGGTAATTCGGACCATTTTTTAGTGAAGATTAAAATCAAAATAAGATTAGCAGTTAGAAAGAGGGAAAAAAAAATGTTTAAAAAGCAGTTTAATATAAAAGAACTAGAAAACCCAGAAATAGCCAAGAACTTCAGAAAAATATTACACAAAACATACAATGACAAAAGGAAACAACGGAAGATAATGTTGATACTCTATAGACGAACTTAGAACTATAAAAAGCACCACAAAGAAAATACTGGGTTTCAAAAAAAAAGAAAAAAAAAGGAATAAATGGTTAATTAATTAATGGTTGATGACTGCAAGAAGGCTTTCAAAAAACGAGATAGAGTTTGCCTCATAATGTTAAGAGATCCAAATGAAGAAAATAAAATACAATTGGCTAATGTGCAACGAGAAGCAAAAAAGACTGAGAATAAAGAAAAGACAATGGGAAAGACACAAAATTGAACGAACTGAAAGTAATTACAGGAGTAACCCAAAAAATTTTTTTGGAGGAGCAAACGAGATTAAGATAGGTTTCAAACAGAGGACAACTATAATAAAAAATGACGATGGAACATTAATAACAAACACCGAACAAAGTAGTCAACAAATTCAAAAGCACCTTTGCAGAATTACTAAACAAGAAGAATGTGACAACAGTAATACCAAAACCAGATATTATTATAAAACAAGATCTGATCGAACTAACAGATGACGAGATAGAGTGGGCCATACAAATGCGGATACAAATCAAAAACGGAAAATCTCCAGGAGAGGATGATATAGTCTCAGAACTTTTAAAAAAAGGCGGTCAAGCTTTAACACAACAGATGGGAAATATAATTCGGAAAATATGGAAGGAAGAAACATTGACGGTACAACGGAATACTTCTATCTTATGCCCAATATACAAAAAGGGAGATGGGTTTGATTGCAGAAATTATAGGGGAATATTATCTATGCTTTGCACAGCATATAAGATACTGTCCAATTTATTATTAAACAGGCTAATACCCTATGCAAAAGATATAGTAGGAGAGTACCAAGCCGGATTCACAAAAGAAAAATCTACATTGGATCAAATTCACATAGTAAAACAGCTAATGGAAAAAAGCTACAAATTCAATCAAGACTTATTTATCCTTTTCATTGACTACAAACAATCATATGACTCAATCACCAGAGAATCCTTGTGGGTTGTGATGCTGAAATTTGGAATCCTGGAGAAAATGGTAAAACTAATACAAATCTGCACTACAAATCAAAATGCAGGATCAGATACGATCAGCAAATGTCGAAAGAATTCAGCGTAGAAAATGGGTTAAGACAAGGTGATGCACTATCTCCTATGCTATTTAATATAGCACTAGAATATGTGGTAAGAGCTGTTATAGAATCCAACACAGGGGTTAAAATCCAAGAAAATACAGAAGTAACGATAATGGCATATGCAGATGATATTATGATAGTAGCTGAATCGGAAGCAAACCTAAAAACGACAACAGCAGATCTAATAAAAAAAAGTAAAGATATGGGATTAGTAATTAATGAGAGTAACACAAAGTACATGATATTATCACACAGAATTCACAACCAAACAGAATTAGCAGTAGAACAAATGAGAATTGAAAGAGTAGAAACCTTTAAATACCTTGGAGTAGGACTGGACTCAACCAATGGGGGACACAATGAAGTACAAAGAAGAATGACTGCAGCTAATAGATGTTTTGGAATGCTAAGACCACTATCTAGAATCCTCTCAAAAAAATCGAAAATAGCAATGTATAAAGTACTTGTCAGGCCTATTACTTTGTACGCATGCGAGGTATAGCCCTCAAAAAACAGATGAATAAAAGCTAGCAATATTCGAAAGGAAAGTACTAAGACAAATATTTGGCTCAAAAAATAATGAGGAAACCAATGAATTTGAATGTACAACTAATAATGACCTATATGAAATATACAACCAACCGGACATAGTAGCTATAATGAAGAGTAAAAGAATCAGTTGGGCAGGACATGTCTGGCGTGCTAAAGGAAAAATATTAAATTAAATAACTTCATGGAAACTAAACAAAAAGAGACCCCTCGTCCGACCGAGTATATCAAGACCTAAGGCTAATAGGAATTGAGAATCCGGAAGAGATGGCAAAAGATAGAGAACGATGGGAAGAGGTGGTAGTTGCGGCAAAGGGCCTATACTAAGTCTAAAAAAAAAAAAAAATGCATTTTGACTAAAATTATGTATAAATAATAATATTACCTGGAATCTCCTTTTTTCCAATTTGTTATTTTATCAGCAAACTCTGAAAAAATCATAGAACTAGGTCGACTAATTGGTTTGAATGTCATATTAGGAGTAATTTTCTTCGGATCATAATATTTAAATTTATGATTTTTTGATACCATAACATTGCAGCATACTGAGCTCATATGTTGTTTCAAATAATCTAAATCCCATTTCAATACTCGAGAAACTAATTTTGAACCTTTGATTAATACAGGGTACTAAAATTAAAAAAATTAAAAACATAAGTCAATTTTAAAAATTGTTGATTCACTTAAAAAATCAATATGAGTCCATATAAAGTCTTAAACACAGTACATATTATTTTTTTCCAATAAAAATTGAAATATTATGAAAAAATAAAAACATAATATTAATTGATTCCAAACTTTAATAACAGCAGTAACAACATTCTTTAAGGATCGATTTTTTTAGAATAAGTATAATATAAAGTCAAAAAATAATACATCATAAATCTAATAAATTTTTATTTATCTTATTGTTCTTCTCCCTCGCCTTTCTTCCAACTATTTGGGGTTGGCCATATTTGTCTTAAGCCTCCACTCGTCTTGATCTTCTACATTCCCTATATACACATCAACAGCTCTCATATCATTCAAAATTGTATCCAACCAATATATATATATAAATGGATTTCTGTCTGTTTGTTCTTTTTGAATTCCTAAACGGTTGGACTGATTGCGGCGAAATTTGGTAGAGAGATATAGTAGACCTATGGACAGAAGATAGGCTGAGTTAAAAAGTGATAGGTCCAACCCCGGGAGATGCTCAGACATTTAGAGATTTACAAAAAATTGTTGTTTATAGATGGTTGCTATTAGTTTCAATAATAATAATAATAATTAGTTTGAAAGAAATTATTATCTCTAAATATAAATTCAGATTATTATTAGTTTGCATGATATGTGCGTCTATGGCCTTATAAGTGTATATTGAAACTTAGTGTTTTTTTGTTATAATAACGCTGTTCATATGAAGTTGTGCCTCTCAAAAAAAGATAAAAAGATCGATTGGTAGTTCTACGCCTCAAGCATAAAATAAAATGGCAATATAAGCTTCAAAAACAATAGAGCAAAGAGATGCAAGATGAGGAACCTCAAGAAAATGTCAAGAATATTAAAAACAAAACATTTAGTATATCCAAATGCACTTCAATAAATATCATTCAATTGAATACTTGAATTATCAGACAAATCTCAATTTAAAGAATAATATTAAATAATAATAAACTAAATTGAATATATAGTTTATTTTAAACATTATCTATCTAGATGCATAAAAATATACTGCTAGCATAATCTCAGGAAACAAAGTTAACACATAGTTTGAGATATATAAGAGGTAGGATTTTTAACAGGCTACAAAGTGCACAATTTCAACTAGTATATATATCAAATTATAAATAAAATATGGATAATTGTATTACCTATTATATTTTATTTAAACAAATAAACTTATGTTACACAAAGAATAATATTAAATAGCTTTCAATTTATTTCAAGTAGTCATTACTTGTTATTATTTGTATTGCTTAATGTAATCATACAATTACTGGTTTGATTCATCAAAGAAAATTAATTTTAAAGAACTTTATTGAATAAAAATGAACAGGTTTCATCATTTATTTTTATTTATTTTTTATTCATTTTCGTAAACCAAGAATGGACTCACACTGTACATAACAATATGCACTTACATTATTACTAAGATGCGAGTCCAATTTAGGATCATCAAACTGTAATGTAGGTACTTTTTCCAGTTTGATGTTGTACTTCCTTAATTGATTTTCATTCCACCCCGCCATCAGGCTAGATTGGTAAACAATAACCGGTATACGTAATTACGAAGGAAAACAATAGCCACAATCAAACGTAACAAATATTTTCAAGTTCACTGTTAAGAATGGGTAATAATCACAGGTGTATAATAATGATTAATGACAGTAATAAAACCACTACACAGTAATAAAGACCAATGGACTACGTGCAAATCCGCACAAAAATCTATTTACCATAATGATGTTCGAGTCGGCCAGAAATGTTCAATTCTTCGATGTTTAAAATGTTGGTTCTACGTTTAGATAAATCTGTTATCTACAAAACTAATTTTGGTCCAAAATCGGTCGGATACTCCTTGATATGGTCTCAAGTTTTCGAGATCAGAGTTGAAAACAAAGAAAATTATTGATAACAATATTATATAAAAATCATAAGGGAAACAAGTTAATAGAAATAGTAAACATTAGGTATTCCTACAATGCGGAAAGTAATAACTTTTGATGTTATGTTTTAATTGATTGTCTTATTATGCTCTTAACTATTGAAATCGAAAGCAATAAAATTATTTTATAATGAATTAGTTAATGATTTTAAAGTTAAGTGTTATTTGATACCTATAAACATTTCAATCAATTTTTAAATATGTCTGATATTTTCAAGTCTGCATTAGACTATTTTAGCAATAGTTTTTCAGCTGAAGACAATGATTATGTAGGTTCTAATGTAGAATTAGGCAATGTTAAGCTAAAGATAAAAAGACTTGTTGCTGAAGGTAAGATAAAACATTATAGAACAGCTGTAGTTGGAAACATTTCATTTTATTTTCTATAATTTAATTCTAGGAGGATCTGGTATGGTATTTGTTGCTCAGGCTCAAGATACTGGAAAAGAGTATGCATTAAAGGTGATTCAATTTGTACAGTATTATTTTTAACATGTTTTTGAATTATAAGATGAGTGATAATAGTTGGGGGCGGTTTTATTAGTTATTATATAAGAGAAGAATTTTAAATTACTAATATTATTTTATTTATTATATATTCTAGAATTTAGATTTAAGTATCTTATCTTTAAATGTATTAAGTTAGGTAATCTGTCTAATAAAATTAAAGTTAAAAATAGAAATTGGTGCATCTTGACTACAGATTAAAAGATATTGTGACTTGACTGTACAAAAAATTATAATCAATTCTGTACGATATAAATTGTTCATTCTATTAGTAGATAAAAAGTTTAGGATCCTTAAATGATCAAAGAACTCTTTGGTATTTTTATAAATAATTTGCTTTCTACTGATTTTTCTTGGTATTGTCAATAGTTTTGTAATTTACAATATACTATGAATTTAATGATATTTTGTTATATTTTATTTCCTTAATAATAGCTATAAGTGAGTCTAATTTTGTATGTAATTACGTATACTTTTTTACTTTTTAGAAATTACTTGCAGCTGATGATGATGCTGATAAAGTTATTCTCAATGAAATCGATGTACTTGTAAGTAATTTTGTTTCTTTAAATTAATATATAAAGCTGAATTTTTAATGTTTAATTGTTTAGAAAAAATTGTCTGGCCATCCAAATATAATACACTTTATGTCAGCAGCATTTACCAGTAAAATTGATTCACCTCGAGGATCAAACGAGTATCTTATTCTTACTGAATTTTGTCCTGGTAAATATCTATTTGATTTAAATATCGTATTGTTATTAGTAAAATAGATTTATTATACATCTTATTCTATTATTTTGTTAAGGAGGAAATATAGCAGAATTATTAGCAGCTAGAGGAAAACCTTTAAATTGGAATACTGTTACTTCTATATTTTATCAAATGTGTTCAGCTACACGTCATATGCACTGTCAAGGCCCACCTCTAATTCATAGAGATTTAAAGGTTTGTATATTTTTGTTTTTTGTACTTAAAGTTAATGTTATATTTATTTATTCATTACATGTAAATTTTTTATCTATTAGATTGAAAACTTTTTAATTAGTGATGATGGTAAAATTAAATTATGTGACTTTGGGAGTTGTACAACAAAAGTTTACAAGCCAGATGAAAATTGGACATCACAGCAAAGAGCTATTTTAGAAGACAAAGTAATGATTCAAAAATAATTCTATGTATAAATTGTTTTATTGATAAAATTTTTGTGAATATTTATTACAATTTAATCTAACTCAATACATATTAAAAATTTTTAAACAGTTCACTGTGATTCTGTTTTTATAGTATTTAAGTATTTATTATAATTATGATGAAATATATTTATATTAATATGTATAATAATATAGTTTGTAAATCTTAGTTTGGATTAATTTTATTTTCTTAGCTTAATCAATGTACAACTCCTATGTATCGAGCTCCTGAGATGATAGATACTTGGTCTAACCATGAGATTGGTACAGCTGTTGATGTATGGGCTTTAGGTTGTGTTTGTTACACTCTATGTTGTAATCGACATCCATTTGAGGATTCCAATAAATTAGCAATATTGAATGCTAGATTTTCAATTTCACAAGTAGAAACTTCATACTCAGATTTTATTCCAATAATAAGTATGTTTACTATATTTTTTGTAAATAAAAATATATGATTTCAGTATGTATATCTAAACTTTTTTTTTTTAGAGGGTTGTTTACAACCTGATCCTTCATTAAGAATGTCAGTTTTTGAAACACTAAAACATATTGAACGTATTAAAGACACATATAAAGTGAATATTGAATCAATAGATGTCAATAAATTGAAATCTGAAGGAAGACCTATGGAACCTGTTGGAACTAATGTTCCCAATGCTCCTCAACAACCAATAATAACAAAGTATTTTTGAATGTTTAAATTTTTAATAATTTCCTTATAATTTAAGCTAAATTAATATATTTAAATCAATTATTTATAGACAAATACCATCATCTATTCCTAATTCAGGTCTATTCTCTCAAATACGTGGAGGAGCTGGTAGTTTTTTAAAAAATTTAAAAGACACTTCAAACAGAGTAATGCAAACAGTTCAATCGTGAGTATTTGCACTTTTTTATAAATCATTAATTTTTTATAGGGAAAATCTATATTAAATTATTTTTAATTGGTCTATTTATTTATGATCTATAGAAGTCATTCAATTCATTGTTGTAAATAATTAATTTAATTTATTTTAAGATTCTAGTGAGAAATAGTGCTAAAGGGAGCATTATAGTAATCAGAGGAGGGTTTCCATAAAAAATATTCAAACAAATACTTACTACAAATTAATTTATTTGCAATCAAGCAACAATTTTTTAATAAATTGATATGTTGTACCAGGTTCTTTTGAATTTTTTTTACTCAGATAATATTTGGTAATAATACTACATTTTACTACATTTTGTAGTATATTATAATTTTGTAAAATAAATTAACTATAGTAAAATAATCAGGGGTGGCTGTGACTTTAATACTTAGTTTTTGGCAGTTTCAAATAATTCTGAAGTAAGAAAGTGCTATCAGCTCTCAACTAATTATTCTAAAATACGAGTTTCAATGCAACTTTTCCTACATGAGTTAATCCTACCATATGTTACACCAAGTATAGGATTCTGTTGTCGAATCTTTCTTAAAATAAAAAAACACAAAATAATCTTAGTTTATTTATTTGCTGTAGGTATAATTTTTGACAGTTAATAATGGTATGAAAAATATTATATTGTAATAACTTTAGGTTGAGTATATAAATTATTATACTTAATTATTTAACAAAATATTTAAGCTTCCAAAATAAATAAGTTGGTAATACACTGAAATTTATTGAATTGTCTAATAAATATTTAAGAATTTAATAGGATTTTTTGTTATTTTTATATTGAAAATTAGTTTAAAATATGTATTATGTTATTATTATAAATAGGTCTGTCAATGTGAAAGCTGGTGTTGATATGGTATTCATAACATCAAAACTAGCCGTTTTAATAGTTCCTCAAGATACCAACTCTGAAAATCTTGCTTCATTCTTAGATTCTAGACCATGTCGATTGTATAACACAACAGGACAATCTTTTCCTCGTACAATTGGATGTTCAACTGTAAATTGTTGCATTTTTGTTTAATAATTAATTTTCTATTTATTATTTTCTTTAATATTTTAATGTTAAGGTAATAGAAGTTCATCCTAAAACAAATACGTGTCCTACATTACATGAAATATATGCTGTATGTGATGATATGTATAATTTTCTAACAAAAAGTTCTACAAATCTATGTGTTATCGCCCAATCTACTGTAATATTTTTTTTTATTTAGTTTATTACTAATTTAGTTCTTAATTTAAATATTGTGTATGTAGGAAAATTCTGGGACTTCTGCGTTATTAGTTTGTGCATTTTTATTGTACATGAATGCATCAGATACAACTGAAAATGTTAGTACTATATATGCTGTTAAGAAATTTGCACTTATTTTACAACCCTCAGAAACTAGGTAAACTTTATAATCTATTAATATTTTTTTATTTCTTGTTTTATTACTATATAGAATAATTTGATATTTAATAGGTATTTAAATTACATGGCTACTGAACAAACACATAATGTTGATTCAGTAAATATCAGAAGACTCATTATGGAACCTGTTCCTCTATTTAATAAAAATCGGTAAGAATTTTTTTTGAAACTAAATTTTTGTTCATTACTTAAAAATTAATTTGGAAAAATTATTTTAATATTTTATAATTATAATTAAGCGATGGCTGCCGTCCATTTATAGAAATTTATGAGGGTTACAATAAAGTGTTGTCTACAGAACAAGAATATGAACGGTTGCAGTCTTATGATATTTCCAATGGAAACGTAATCAATCAAATTTTTTTTAAATATTATACAAATAGTTTTTGATTTAAATTTTGATGTAGGTATCAATTGCGTTAAAATCGTTACCTGTTGGTATTCGAAATGACATCACCATTATTGCATATCATTGTAGACAAGTGCTTGGACGACCGATACCAATTAAAATATTTCAATTACAATTTCATTCTGATTTCCTTATATTTCCAGATGGTGAAGATATAGTTATTGATTTCACAAAGTATTATATTCCATTACTATTTATGATATAAAATAAAATACTGAATTAACAAAACAAAAAAAATATATATATATGTATTTTTATTTCAGGGGTGAATTAGATTTTTTATCAAGTTCTGAACATTATCAGAGTAATATGTTTCATGTTAAAATTGAAATCGAACAACATAAAAATGGAATCTCATTACAATATAAAACCAGAGATAATAGTAGAAAACCTGATGCACTGTTTTCAACAGAGAATGAAAAAATTCAATTTCAAAATTTATTTCCAATAAAAAGCAAAATAATTAAAACACCACCAATTGTTCCACGAAAAGTATTATATTAATTTCAATAATTTTTATTTATGAATTATTTTATAATTTTTATACTAGGAATCATCAAATGTTCCTACTAGTAAAGCACCACCAAGACCAGAATTACCTCCAAAAATTGAAGTTCAACCAAATAAACCTAGTGAAGGGCTCTTGTTAAATTTCTCATCAGTCTCATTAGATGATGAACCAGTTACATCAAAACAAGAAAATTTATTTGATTTACTAGGAACTGAATCTGAAAAGACTGAAACTAAAGACTTATTTGGAAGTTTTGTTGATGCAACAAATACAAATAATGATATATTATTTAATCCATTTGTTACAAAAGCTAGTTCTAATGTAAACAACAAATATTAAGGATAATTTTAAATAAAAATCATTAATTTTTCCATAATTTAATCTAGGATGGTGATTTGTTGAATTTAAACGAACCTAATGTACAAAAAACACCTAATTCATGGCTTGATCAAACAGTTCCATTGGATATCAATAAACCTAATCGTAAGTAATTGTCTGTCATATAAAGAATTTGTTTAAGACCTGTATCATTTTATTTATACTTATACAGAAGTGAATGGAAATAATATTTCAAATAGCAATTTTACTTCTACAAAATCTAATGTTGCTGATTTTGATTTTTTGAAAACTGACAGTTGGATGAATTTTACCAGCCATTCTCAAACAAGTAATTCTGTCCACTAAACAAATTGAATTGTTATTAGCAATTTATTTTGTAACTTAAGGTAGCCCTACAAAATCTGATAAATTACCAGCGGAGTCTAACCATAGAGGTATAAATACTGAACCACAAATTACAAAACCACCTGCAAACTCTGAACGAGATATTTTTGGAGATCTGTTAGGGAGCCAAGGTTATACATTTAGCTCAAAATTTAATCCAGGCCCAAAAACAATAAATGAAATGCGCCGAGAAGATTTGGTTAAAGAAATTGACCCTGATAAACTCAAAGTAAATTCCAATATTATTATTATTAATATTTCTTAAAAACCAATTTATTCAACTAGATTATGGAGTGGACAGAAGGAAAAAAAGGAAATATTAGAGCATTACTTGGTACTTTGCATACAGTATTATGGGAAGGTTCCGGATGGAACTGTAATCTCAGTAATCTTGTCACTCATGCTGATGTAAAGAAAGCTTATAGAAAAGCATGTCTTGCTGTACATCCTGATAAGGTAGAAATATTATATAAATTGAATACAATTTACAAGTGTGATTAGAATTTAGTTAAAAAGCATCATATGTAACAACTAAGAGTAATAACATGATTTTATTTGTATTGTGTGTCTCATTTGCTTAATTTCCTTAATAATTGTTCTTATTTTTAATTTATATTCATTACCTGATAACATCAAAGGCAGGAATGAAATAATCAAAAACAATAATTGATTAGAACTGTTGCATAAAGTAAGTAATAATTATACCACGTTTACATTCAACCACTTCCGCTGCCACTCGCGCTGTCGTATTTAACTCTCAAAATACTTCTGTTGCAACGTCATGGCAGTCAGTGTTTATATTGTACTGCGCTATATGGGATGCTAAAGAAAATAAACACTCAACCGCACTCTCGCTGCCGGTTAACCTGCTGCTCGCACTGTTCAATATACCGCACTTGACGGGAGCGACAATGCGAGGAGCATGATCAGCGCGAGTGACGTGTTTACATATTCGGGCTGCCCACTTCCATACCCACTTCCCTGCTCACTTCAACGAAAATGGGCTGAATGTAAACGAGGCTTTAGGAAGGTGTTATGGGAGAAAAACTCAGAAATATCTAAATACTAATCTATTACTATCTAATTACTATGTATAATAAAAATGTTTTGATTTTTATAGCAAACTGGAACTAGTAATGAAACTATAGCAAAACTAATTTTTGTGGAACTAAACAATGCATGGACAGAATTTGATACTAAATCAAGTTAATGAGTTATATTTTCTGTAAATAACTATTAAGAATAATTTATATTTATTTTTAAATATTAGTTTAATTTTAAACAAAAGATTGAAATATTTATTTTCCTATGTTTTTAAAATTGTCATTTTATTGGGAATTGTTTTATTTATTATTGTTCTAATGGACTATAGTTTATCCTTACTACAAATTTAAAAATTATTACCATAAATTATTTCAAATATTTTATTCATACCACTTTTGCCTACTACCTAATATATTACTTTGTTTAGTCAAAGTCCAATACAGAATTAAATATAAATCACTTTATTATTAAGTAATTATCAGTATTCTGGTCACATATACATGACAATTTAATAAAAGTTCAAAAAATACCATTTATAGTAAATTTAATTGTTTCTTATTTTAATTTTTGTATAATCATAAAGTGTATACGTATTTAATTAAAAACCAACTGAAACTAGTAAATTATGGTTTTTTTTTCGTTTCTGTGATTAAAAATTATCCTGTTTAAATAGTTGTAATACATTTCTAATTTGAATTAAAATATTAGGTATGAAAAATGTACAAAGAAAAATGTTATTACTTTTATTATTATATTTAAATTGCATTATATTGTCATAAAATATTATGAAATTTTACTATTATAAAAAAATTTGTATTAATACTCATTTTATTCTTGTTAATTATATATTATTATATGTTACATAATAGCAATATTGTATACATATTATAATTCATTCTCTGTATTTCATAATTGATTTATTAATGTGCTTAATATTTTACACAAGAGAATATATATATACATATATATGTTGAAAATGTTTTGGTCGTGTTATTATTTTGTAATTTTTAATATTATCTAGTTTATAAGATTTTATTGATAATAGTTAATTTTAATAAATTCTTGCAATTAAAAACAGATTTTAGTGACTAAATTATGTATTGAAAAAGTACATGTATACATATAGTATTATATGTAGTATATTTGTGTTAAAAGAAAAAGAGGAAAAACTTTTTTATTTTTATTTTTTCATGTCGTACCTAATAATAAATTTTTAATTAAAAACCAGTCATACTTTACAAATATATTAATACATTAGGTTAAGCTTTAATTAATTAATTAATTAATTTCTATGTATAAACTATTTGTTTATTTATTTATATATTAATTTACAAGTATTAACTATCCAATCATTTTTAATTTTACTTTTTTTATTTTATTAAAAAAAAAAAACCATTAAAGCATTTAATGTTTAGTTATTCTTAATTATTTTAATACCATTATTGATTGTACATAATATACCACTCGCATAGTTTATAATTTAAAGTCACATTCATTATTCTCAAATGTAAGTTGTGATAATAATCAGTAGTAATATATTTATAACCATTATTTATTAATGAGTTTCATAAATGGCTTGTTATTTCAGAAAATGTTTAAAACAATTTATATGTTATACAATTAAAATGGTAAAAATAATAGGATTATAAATACATTTATTTTGTTTTTAACTATTTAACCTAACTCATTCGACATTTAAAGTGATAAGCTAATATAGAAATCAAATTCTTCAATGGTTCTAGGCCTAAAAATGTTGTAAAAATTTGCATGGTGCAATATAAGCAAATTGTGAAGGCCCTACTCTACTGTAACTGGTCTACTGGTACATCATCAATGACGAATTTTCAGTTTTGACTCTCCTAGAAAATAAAATTCCAAAAATAATAAATGACTTACTATGAAGATACAAAGTAAGAGAACATTAATTTACATCATGTGATTGTAAATAACTCTTTATTTCTATTAATAATAATAATAATAGTATAATAAAATAATTAATTCATACTTTAAATGCATTTTTTATTATATTATAAAATAATTTATCTAAAAAAAACTTGGTACTGGTTTGTTATAGCCCCGCCACTTAGGTTTGTTATCGCTCCGCCGTCCATTAATCTAAAAATTTGATAATAATGATTACCGATACTTTATAAAATTTAATAGAAAATACGTATCATCACTATTAAGGTGGCCATACACTACGGTTTTATTTGTCCGTGTGCGGTGTACGGTGTAGTTTGAACTATGTACACCGATAGTGTGTGGGCAATAAAACGGATGAAAAACACCGTACACGGAAACGGAATAAAAATTGTGGGTTTTGATTTTTTGTCCATGTTCTGAATTATAAAAACCGAAGGTGTGTGTTCATACACGGTGTTCGAACTAACACCGTACAGTTTTAAATACTTTTAAAATAATTAAAACATTTTAATTTTTAAATATATAAATAAAATATAACAGAACAAGAACTAAACTAACTGAAGTAATTCAAAGAAGGTTTCTTCGTCCATCCTTAAATAATTGTGCCAGTCTTCAGGATGGAACCGTGATTCGTTTAATAAATTTACATGCGAGTATTGCGATCTTTTCAGTAGCCAATCTTTAGTCCAATTTTTCTTTTGTTTTTTACCATTGGTTTTTAGGACTAATGCCACGGTAGTAACTGCTAAAGCTAAATTTACGGTGCGTGAAACAGAAGCTATTATATATTAATATGTGATTAATAAATAAGACAAAGACGTTGACAATAATGTTGTAATGTGTGGTCGATTTCGGTGTTCGGTATTCGTTTTTAAAAAACGGTCCGTGTTGTTCGAACACTGTACAATGATTTAAAATGGATAGTGTGTATCGTTCATCGGTGTACGAACTACACTGTACACGGACAAATAAAACCGTTGTGTGTGGCCACCTTTAGGTACCTAACAGGGCCGTCGTGAACCGTTGGGGGCCACGGGGCTGATCAGTTCCAGGCCCCCCTGTACACTTGTTTGGCCAAGATGCATACTACTTGTACATACTTTAGTACAATAAAAATATTAAAATGTTCATCTCATGCTACGGCGAATGCTACGGCGAATTATAAAATAATTTTGAATAAAAAGCTGAGACGACGGGCCCCGGGGCTATAGCCCTCACTGCCCCACCCTCTTGTCGGCCCTGGTATCTAATAATCAATAATATAATAATATCAGAAACTGATATATCGATCAAACATCGCAGTATGCATTTGTTCGTCATTTGTTTGTTTTTCAAAATTAATTTTAAGGATTTTTTAACATAAGTACCCGATGTGAATGCTGGAATTCAATTTCTTCAGTGCCAAAAATGTTATAGAAATGACAAATACTTAATATGAAACCATAAACGTTTTATTACATTATTGTGTATTGATAAATTTATTATTATATGAATGGCGGGGCTATAACAAACCAGTACCAAAAACTTTAAACCCTCCCCCACAAAAAATTTGAAAATACGCCACCGTACATGACAAATGATGTATGAATGATATTATGAACATATTCCATGATAAAATATAAAATGCATTGTTTAATATGATTAAGCAACAATTTATTAAACAATATGTACACAAATTAATTAAATTACAGAAGTCTTCAAATAACAATTTCAATACTTGTTATATTGACATATAATCTTAATATTTATATGCATTACGCATATTGATTAACAGTGATAAAAATTTTAGTTGTATGTTCGTTTATTGTAATTTAATTTCTATGTATTTAAAAATAAAAATTATTACATACAATTAAAAAATACAATCTGGCTATACTATGTAAAATTTAAAAATTGGCAGTTAATGTATAACACAAATACCTTACTTCATCATATTTCTTAAACATCTATTTATATGCAGGCGTGGATCCAGGGGGGGTAGTAGGGGCGACCGCCCCCCCGTCAGCCGTATCAAAATGTGTTGTATCTAATTTGTTGTACTATTAAATTACATTATTTTGTGTTATACCATTCTAATGTATTGTTAATTGTTATTGTCACAAATGTTCGTCTTTTATTTTTATAACATAAACATATGAAGTGTCGATAACAACAATATTATTGCGATATTATTTATAATCCCCCTCCCCGTTAAGGTAGGCTGGATCCGCGCTTGTTTATATGTGCATATGTATTGTAGACAGAGAATTATATACATATGCATATAAAGGTATATATTTAATTTGAAAAATTATATATGTGAAAACATGAATATGGCTTAAAATTCAAATAAAAACTTGTTTTTTAAAACCATGGTTGGTGTATAATTTTTATACAAACTATCACATACCATCTAAAATGATTACTAAAATAATACCTATAATCGTCGAGCTGATAAATCGTCCAAGCAAGACTACGTAAACTAAGAAAAAAAGTGAGAAAGGTGTACTTAGGTGAAATTAATACTATTTTTTATGATTTTTCTCAGATTGATTAATGATAGAAACTTAACGATACTTCAAGTATTCGAGACTCATGTAAACTATAGTATTAATATTATTTTTTTTCTTATAAGTATTTTGACTATATTAATAATATTGTATATCATAGTATAAATTGTGACTCGATAATAAAACTTAGTAGTGGCTTATAAGTTTGGGTTTACGTTAAATATCTACGTATTAAAATATGAACGATGATGAGGAATTAGGACTAGACTAGAAATGCAATAAAGAGGGCTATAGGGGAATCTGCTCCTTTTGCATAATATTATTCCTCACTTCTAAATTTTATGAACAAATGCGTTGTGAATACGACACAAGTGCGTTGAAACTTTGAAGTAGGAAGACGAATTTAATTTTGATCATTATTAATTATTAACAATTAGGTATTCATACTTCACAACAGTTTACGATGGGTTTGATTGGAGAGGTGTGCAACTAATTAATTTGCTACGCTCAAAATATTTCAAAAACATAATCAGTAAGTAAAAAAGTTTTTAAACATTCTGTAAAAAAGTTACATGCTATGTTCATAATTTCAAAAATATTTATACTGACCATTTGTGTTGGAAGTATTGGTATTATTAGTACAGTAGACTCTTGAGAGTTTGAAAATTTCTATTACTCGAACTAAACGTTTGATCCTTTGAAAGTACATATATAATTCAAAGAAAATCGATGTATTTCGATCCCTTTGATAGATCGAAAATAATGAGGAGTGTAAGACATTACAATTTCAATTAGTTTTGGCCAGAATCTCTAAAATTTGAATTTTTGAAATTAATATTAGCTCAAATAAATTTAACTAAAAAAAAAAAAAAATGTGGACCAACTTTCATGCTCGTATTTATATTATTGTGTTTGATCAATCTTTTCGTAGTTGTCTGCTCTAAAATTAATTTTATAGGTATTTTCCCAAATTTCTGTACTCGACTCTGACCGTATCGCTTATAATTTATCACCACTTTAAGTCTCAAAAATGAATGAACAGATGTCGTACTAAAGTAAAACGTAATCGGTCTGAAATTGGGTATTGCAACGTATAAGTGTTTGTTGTTCTCCGATAGAAAAAATGTAAAGGTGGCAGTTGGGGCCGAAAAAAAAAAAAAAAAAAAAAATGTATCAATTTACATTTCTGTATAACAGCATTAATTAAATTATTGTACATGTATGTTGGTAATAAAAATGTTCAACGCTCTAATTCGAATTATTTTTTTCCTCTCGATACTTCGAATTCTCGTAGAACTGACAATCTTTTTAACTCGAATTCTTAGCTCGGTTCCCTGTATTCCCAACTACTGTTAGTTAAGTCTATTGTACTTTGTTATCGTAACCTATTGAAACATTATATACGAACGTTCAATATAGACGGAAATGGCCGAGGACGAAGCTCGTCCGCAGCGGCGGCGGCGGTGGGGGGTGGTCACTCGAAAGTACCTGTAGCAATCGATGCGATTTATAAACTGCTGGGTTTGAATTGGTTCAAATAGATTGGATGCATCGTTATATTACAACGAGATTTAGTGCGTGTACCTACACCGTTGCGTAACGGATTCCGCGGCTAATCGAACACCTTTGGCCGGTCATGTCTCTACAATATTGTGTTTTTTTAAAATTATTTTTTAGTCTCAGCGCGCATGTACACTTCGTGTTGCGTGGCGGCGGGCCGAGCGCACGAATTGGTTAGGAGTCAGCGGCGGATGGACTAGAACAGCCGGTACAACGGCCTGACAAAGTTTCGATGAAACTGTCTGCCGTACCGGTTCCAGTCCGCGTACAGGCCGTTGCGACTTCCCTCGCTCGTCGCGTCAGCCATCGAAGACCCAAACGGGCTGAACGAGCCTAACGAGCCCAGCACTCCCAATGGCCCGTGATTGTTGATCATTTCCATGCACCCGCCGCCGTTACTTGCGTACTGCTGCGGGTCGCCGTATCCGCCACCACTGGTTGGGCCGACGTGCACGTTAGTGCTCTGCAAGACGACCGGTAGCAAAAACCGACCTGAAGCCGCTTCCGTGTCCCGTCTCCGGCGCTGCCCGTGTCCAAGCAAGCACTGGAGCAACAGCCGTTTCTTCAGCTTCTTCATTTTGAGTTTTCCGTGATGGGTACGTGATAACTGTTCCATCGCTACCGATGATGATGATGGGTCGTCCGAGTAATAACCGTAATCCTGATCGGCCCGCAACTGCCGCTGTTGTTCGAACTCGACACCGGCGGCGTAGTTGACGAGGTGCGCGCACGTGGCCAACGCGATCGTCACGGCCAGGCTCTGCGAACAAAGACAATCGGTTCATCGTTCCGTTCGCAGTAAACGATCTTACATTTACAATGTGCAGCACAAATAGATAAGTGCGCAGTGCCGCTGTGGCCATCGAACGTTGTAATAATGTGCTAATTCTTTTTTTGAATTTGAATTTGTATCTATTATGTGGAGGAGAAATAAATATTTGGAGGGGCAAGACAAATATTTGAGGAGGCTAATCCCCCTATGCTATACGTGCCCTATGTGCCTATGACCCAGTTCCTCCTTCGAATTTGCACCATTCCATATTAATGGTGAAATCGCATTAAACTGTACACATTTATGTATATTGAACTACGTTGTAGTCATCCAAATCATTTAATAGCATTTTGTATGTAGGTACCAATAGAATGAATAAGACTTCAACATTTTTGCGATTAATGATTTTACATTTCATAAGCATATTGTTGAGTAAAATAAAATCATAACATAATAAAACTATAGCGATGAAACGGCTTGTGTCAATCCATCAATTTTAAACCTGGGTCATTCATGTGTGGCGGTCATAGTACGCAGTTATGTGTAATGTCCAATACTTAATGATGAGCTATAAAATGTCTTGTTGATTTGATAATTACTAATTACCAAAAGTCGTCCTAATGAATACTATAATTATAGCACGGATAGCTAATAGCATGATTAAGTATACGTCAACGTTTATGATGTATAAATGGCGCACAATCAGTCATTCAAATAAGGATCGATCATATAATAATATTAACGATCGTACATAACAATAAAACTATTATATTACATTTTATATTTTATATTTTATTCTATTCTTGTTTTTAATTTATTCTATTTTCTATGTTTAGTGTGTTAAATGTAAAATGTAATATTTCCTCTTATTCTTACAATTTTTTCTACTGTTAAAAATATTTATTTATCTATCTGTTTATTATTATTTTTTCTGACTTGTATTGTTAATTTATCATTTATTGTGCTAATCATGTCTCATACAACATAATGTGTATAGTTCATAATTAATTATTATTACTCTCTATCCCTAACACAAGCTAAAAGCTTAAAAGAGTTAGATAATCATGTAATCTAACGTAATATTTTTGTAACCTATGTAATTTATGATGGTTTTTAAAATAAAAAAAAATAAAAAAATTTATCTAATTTGTGAAAATATTGACCATCTGTCCAAAATAACGAAGAATCTTCAACTAAAAAACATAAAGCAACACAAAAAAACGGGATCATGAAATTGGGCCGACAACCAACGAGCAGACACTTGGCCAATAGTTAATAGGCCGACAGAGAATACACGGCCAAAAATTGATGGACCAATAAATTAAAGTTAATTAAAAAAAAAAAGCAATATTAATAAACTTAATTATTAAAAGATAAAGAAAAGTATTGAAAATATAATTAAAAATATTTTCATATATAATATATGCTCTAAGGTTTAGAGCATGAATTTAATATTAATCATAGGCTTTCACTTTTAAAAATTCATCAATTACTCATTTTGTATTATTGATATATTTTGTATTGTCTGTCAGACTTATCATTTTATACAATAGATTATATAGGCTTCAATAGTGTACTTACGTCGTGGGGTCCAGGGGTACTGGACCCCCCCCCTTCAGACCAAAAAAAAAAAAAAAACAGATACATGTTTCTGCAGCATAGTTAAGTAATAAGTAGAGGTCGGATTTATATTCTTTTAAAATCCTTAAAATATGATGTTTTTATGTCACATAAAATAGGCAATATATTCTCTTAATATTCTTTTAAAATACCAATTATATGATGTTTTATGTCCTTAAATAGCAAAATATTCTGTTAATATTTAAAAAAAAAAAAATCCGTTTAAAATTATTTTTTATTAATTTGGTTTTAAAATATATTTCATTAAATTGATTAATATATCGTACTTGGATATCAAGATGAAATGAGTAAGACGACTAGTAGACGACGAATAGTCGTGACAGCTAACAAAATAACCGATGTGCTATCGCAATCGATAAGGAATACCTGGAGATTAATTTTTATTAAAACTTAGAAACCCAGAAATTAATCATTTAGTGAGCATTGTATTTATCAAAGTGCTAATATACGTGAAATATGTTCATTATATGCCGATATTACAAAAAATATTCTCAAATATTCCTTAACGTGTTAAATATTCTCTAACCCCTAAAATATGCTTTTTTATGCAAAATACATTTTTTCTTTTGAATTCTGTGTTTCATGAATCGTAAAGATTTCTCACTCCCATTTAACTGCATAGACTAGAAACAAATATGTAAAACCATAACAATCCGACCTCTAGTAATAAGTATAGTATATAATTTGTATGAAATGTTATTTTGACTACGATTTCTAAGTTACGGATAAATATTAAGTGCGACAAGAGCAATAGGTATTTGATACTCGTATCTTTGAAGTATAAACTATTGCATAGAGAAACTGTCGCAGACGACTGGAATTTATTATGAGAAATAATATTTTATCATGTAGCACGAAATTTAATATGATTATACGTGTATGTATTTAATTGAATCCCCTTCAAAAACTGCATAGGACGTAATTTGTTATAAGCAATTAATAGCTTATTTTTTATTATGTATAAACTATACACTAGAAAAATTTGAAAATATACAACTGAATAGACTTAGATATAAGAATATAATAAATTATTTAAAAACAATATTTTTTTATATGTCGTGCTGATCGTCAAACATACACTGTCGGCCAAATGGTTATCGGTCCATCGACAATTTTTCCAAAAACCCAGCACTCAAGTTTTCTAAAGTTACTATCCATTGATCCATAATGTTTGGGTTATTAATTTACTTATAAATGAATATAAACCTATTTTCTCGGTCGGTTTCGAAGTTTTAGCGGTATCTAGTAGTACTATCTACTATGTATAGTTAGTTAACTGTAATATTTTCTATATATTATATACTCACTTATGTAAAATAATATTGATACATTTATTAACAGTTCGTTTGGTTTGTGAATATGACTTATACTCCTCATACTGTTACATAATTATAAGATATACATATATATATATATATATATATATATACACACACATTAACTTACCACGTTTCTCATTGCAATAGTATGAATTACTCTGCACGCAGATGATATGTAAACAAACAAACAATTCGAGAACAATTTTCGCACGCGCACTATAAAGACTTTCACGAGCGAGTATTATCCGCACACTTGTAGGTGCACACGTGGAATCAACTCGTCATTTCGTATGTGCTGTCTTTTAATACAATATTGTTATGCAAGTCTATTGGGTGTAAGCACGAATACCAGTTCAACCCACATGTATGATGGAATTAACGATTTGGCTTGACCTAGTGACTTCGATACCAATATGTGAGTGAGTGTGCGTAGACACATTACATCATTTAGATGATACACAAATGAGTAGGCGAATCAAAACAAAACTATCCGATTAAAGTATTGCAATCTTTTGCCCGCAACATTCGCTATATGTTTTTAGACACAAGAAATTTTGTACAAATCATATTTCACTTTTATAATAATATCATGTTATAGTTGTAACATTCGTTGCAATCGAACGCAACAATTGTCAAATCATGTGGCACCGAGCTCTTATAAAGCAAGATTTTCAGACGACACTATAATACTATCATTCAATCATATACAATGTGGTTTAGTAGTTTCCTGTTATTTTAGTCTTCTTCGAAATTCGAGCTGTTCATCAATATAATACGACAAATAAAACGTTTTAAAATAGAAGACGATTTTATTCGTATTTTTAAAAACTTAATCGTTTTTACAATTTATTTGATTACATCAATATTTGAAAAATTACATATTATAAGAAGACATAAATAGGCTAGAATTATGAGTTAATTTATTTTCATTTTACCTACGACTAAATAGTTTTAATTATTTATACAAATGAATATAGCAAAATGTGTAGACCGTAAAAATAAATCGTTCAACGTAAAAGCAGTTTGGTTGTGACTATCCATCAGAAGTCGGACTCTCCTGAATGACCTAAAAAATAAAACAAAATTACATTTAGCCTTGTTTATAAGTAATTAGAAAATTGAAGTATTCCAAATGTTTCCGATGCTGAAGTTTAGATTAACAGACTGTTCAAACGTCTTAATAGAACTTCTGATAATCCCAATGAGGTAATGAACCATCATTTACATAGAACATTTGGAATACTTTTTATAAAATAGCAAAATAATATAACTGTATAGCGCACACAAAACTACAATACACAAACTACACCTTTTGTTCCATATTATAACGAGTAATAATAATAAAAAATGGTTAAAAAGATTAATTACTAAATCTAAATACGTTTTACAATATATTATTCTAATGAAATAGAGACGTTCAAATATTCGATACTTTTGACCGACGATTGTACATATAAATATACATATATATATATATATATAAACATACACACACACATAAATATATACATATATATATTTATATGAAAATAAAAAGAATAAATATAAACGTATAACGGTATTTCAAAAGGTGGAGTTAAGAAAATAATAATAACAGTAGGTGTTATTCCCAACCGTGAAGAAGTTAACGCAGCACAGAGCTAAGAAGAAATCGGGTACGTGAGGGCAGACTCAATGTCCGTTGTGATTTCGTTTCGACGATAAAGTGTATTATATACATGAACAATATAACATTGTAATGCACCTCAACCTCGCTTATCTGGTACGGGGGAGATATTATGTTTCACATAGTTTCTACGAGATGCGTCATCGTGTTGTGAGTAGCACCGATCGGTCGCAATAATGAATGTTATTGTGTCGTCAGTAATATACCCTTAACGATAATTTACACGTTTCTTTTTCATATGTATATCCGTACACGTATTTTGTACATGTAGGAAGATCGACCCTACAAACGTAAATCATGCTACGATTAACACCGAGTGGTTTGTGTTTTGTTCTTATAAGAGGTTTTATTCAAGATATATTTAGGATATAGAGAAGTGTATATATATAAAATAAAAAAAGTGAGATGAATGTATTTATGTGCCCATCTTAACTCTCCCGAGAGTCAAGTCTTGTAAAATTATTTTTTGTAACAATACAGCCTATGATTCACGTTCAAAGAATGACGCTGTAAGGTATACATATACGTATAGATAATCGAGGTTGACATAATACAATTGACAATGGAGGGAAGGAGAGAGAGAGAGAGAGAGAGATAACCAGCGAGCAATAGATACGTATAGATACACAGAGAGAAAAAACAACCGTTCACAGAATCCAAACAATGTGCGTGTATACCTTATAAAATCGTAAAAAAGAAAAAAACAAATAAACGAATTAAAGAAAAAAAAAAGGAAAAAACGTTTAAGACTCGTTCTCTTTGGCAGGAATTTTGGGACATTTGAACTTGGCGGTTGCGGCAGCGGAGGTCGCGGAGCCGTCCTGCTGCAGTAAGGTCTTGAACGCCTTTGACGGTAGTATGTCGTATCCGAAGTAAGGACACGCATACTCCCAGCTCTTGTAGTAATTGTCGTATTCCGCCCGAGCCAAGTCCGATTCGTATCGGTTTTTGCTACCGACGGACGGCGTAGACGGCGTAGTGGCCGCCGACGAGTATCCGGAAGTGCACGACGCCGTCGTCGACGACTGTTGTAGTTGCAGCAGCATTTTTTTACTGTTGTTGTTGTGGTTGTTACTAATGTTGTTGTTGTTGTTGTTGTTGTTGTTGCTTTTGGGTCCGTCGTCGTGATGCAAGAAGTCAAAAAGGCGCGAATGCGTGCATGTTCTCTGGTACTTTTTCGAGCCACCGCGGCAGTTCACGTCCTTCTCCGAGATTTGTCGGCTGACGTCGGCCGACGAGCACGTGATACCTGAGTCAGCATCTTCTTCGCTTATCCTCCGTTGACTCTCACCTGTCGCCGCGGAGATCAGCACGACGTAAGAGGCATGGTCGTCATCCGACGGTAACCGTGTCGCGTCCTCGGAAGATTCGCTGTCTTCGTCCTCGTCCGAAGTGGACGTGTCGGGTGCGTCCACCGCGCAAGCTTGGTCGTCGCTCGTCGGCGACCGCCTCTCGTACTCGGACGATTGACCGTCGTCGTTTAATGCGCACTTGCTGTCGGCCACCACCACCGCGTTCGGTACACAAGCTTCGTCATTCGATTGCAACCGTCTCAAGTCCACCGAATAGTGCTGGCCACCGTCGTCCGATGTGGCCGCCGACTCCTCGTCGTTTATCTGCTGCCAAAAGTCCACCGGTGAATCCACGGCGTTCACGACCTGATCTTTTACTTCGGCTTTCTTCGCCGGTAACGTTAACGTCACGGTCACATCGCACTCGGAATCACTAGCGTCCTCTGTACTCTCGCTGCTTAGCGTCGTCGCTTCGAGCGGTTTATATTCGTCTTCCCCACAGGTTTCCTCTTCATCAATAGTATTCAGTACGTGCGCTATGTAAGCAGTGTCCGTCTGCGTAACGCTTCTCTCAACTTGTAATAGATGTTGTAGTTGTAGTTGTTGTTGTTGTTGTTGTTGTTGTAATTGAGGAGGTTGCTGTTGTGATTGGTAAGCACCGGTGTGCCAGTCGTGAAATTCTTTCAAATAATTGTAATGTTGCCAAAATTCGGGACTGAGAAAAGGGTAAGGGGTAAGTGATCGATTTTGTAGGTCACATTCTTCTTCTAAAAAAAAAAAAACAAAAAAAAAACAAAACAAAAATAACGACCGAGCTAATTTCAACATTGTCCTTGATGCGAGTGCAAAATTTTACTTTCATTTTCGTATTTTACACAATTTACTAGAATTATTACATACGTTGTAATTATTCGGTAAATGTAAGATATTTCATAATCCAATATAATTTATGTACTGCCTACACACATAAAATCTACCAAACCTTTTACAAATATCGTTAAAAAAGTGAAAAGTTTAACAACAATATAAATATACAAAAAGTACATTAAATTTATTTTGTTTGTAATGTATAAATGTAATGATTGATATAATTGGTTGAGTTTGTCTACAATTAGAAGTGTTAATTAGTTTTTTTAGGAAGTAGGCTAAAGGTTAATAGAAACACTAATTAATTGTTATAGTTTAAACATCAAATAAGCTTTATTATTGAATAATTTTTAATAAATATTTAAGTAGTTATATTTATTACACTTTATGTTGTTTACTAGTAATTAGTTTTTAAATTTAATTATTTTTTTTTATATTACCATGATTTCTAATTTATTATGTTGATTAAGGATTTAAAAAATATATTTATTACCTTGGAAAAAAGTTTATAAAATATGATAAATATTTTATTTTTCATAATTATTATTATATAAATAAATAGTTTATAGGTACGTAACGGCGTTTCTAAAATTTGTTTATCCATGAAACCCTTTTTCATATATTTATTTTTTACCATATATTTTGGAATTAATTATATTGAACTTAAGCAATATCAGTTAAAATATGACCCCATTACTCTTCGACTTAAATTTTAGGTCCCCATTTACAACATTTTGAGGGGTGCCCGGGCAAACTCGGCTCCCCTCCCCACATATACACGACTATGGTTGCAAATGGTAAAATACCATTACGGCCTTTTGTAACAATTGAGTATACCGTATTTAGGTATTTAGGTACTCGTATTTATATATTTATATTAGTATTAAGTATTAGTATTAGTATTAATATTTATATCAACGAAGTTCTAAAATTATTTCTGTATACTGCATAAGCACTAAAAGTACACTACAGACTTATAGACTATTTTAGACATTATTATTTAATGCACAAAAATTTAATTTTCTATAATACAAACATTGTTATTCACCACTAGCCTCTGTTAATCTTTAGTTTTACAATTTAAGGAACGTTGATATATATTTACTGAAATAAATAAATCCATAAATAAAAGCTTAACCACAGACATTATTTATTTTAATAAAATTAATGTAAAATGACGAATTTTTTTAATATATTCCTTTCTATATATTTTCATACTCGGTTACGTTTTTTTACAATTAATTATGAAAGCAACTTCAAATATAATGTTATGATTAGATATTTTGAGTTCTAATATTAACTCATTTTCAATCAAAACTTTAAAAATAAAAATAAATAATTATATTGGTATAAATATTATTAATTAATATTATTTAATACTGTTAATATAGTATTAACTATTGTTAATAATATATATGTAAAAATAAATAATAAATAAAATGCATAGCCTAGAATATTAAAATATGTGTATTTTATAACTGGTTTCTAATTAAAAATTTAAAGTAAATTAATAAATAATATTATTATATTGGTAATTTAAAAATTCAAAAAATCAAAATTTTTATTTAAATATTTATTTATAATAATTGATGAGTATTAACCGTTTACCAATTCTGTTCTATTTTATTATTTTATTAAAAATTTTAATTTTATATCTCCATATTTTCATAATAGTACTAACAATTTAATTACCTACTTCAAATATATTTTATAAATACAGATTATTGTGGACATTAATTATAAGCAGGAATCGGGACTTACAGTATTATTTTAATACCTTATTTTTATTGTTTGACATAAAATGTAGCAGATAATTATGGATGTGTATGTTATATTCTTACACGTTTAATTATAAAATTTGAAAGTGCTTTTTTTTTTGCTTTTACGATTTTTTGAAAAAATGCTTATTTTCCTGTTTTTCTGATAAGTTAAGTTTTCCTTTTTTTGCATATCTCTGCTTAATTATAAATTATGACGCAGTATAGATGATGACCACTGATCTCCCTCAAGATTTTTCAACTATTTATAAATATCGTTTACATTTTATTTTTCAAAAAATTTATTGGAAAATCCATAAACAATAAGGCAACATTTCTCAAAAGTCGAAGTTAAACTTTTTTTAAATTATAAAGATTTATTTGTTTTTTATTTGATTTTTTTAATTAAAAAATCATAATATGGATTACATTTTCTTGTTTTAATATTTTTTGTAATCTTAATTTTATATTTAATACAGTGTTAAAATATGTCTAGTAATTTATCGTGTTCATGTAAAAAGAAAATTTAGAAATTTTTGCTTATTTTTCCTATTTTAGATAATTTTTTTTTTTCGTAGTTAAATAATTTTTTTTTATTTTTAAGTTTTTTTTAAGCTTATTTAAGTGTTTATAATGATGTTTTTAAGTGATTTTGATAGCGCTCATTTTAATGATTTTAAGTGCTATAAATCCCAAGCCCTGGTTATAAGTTTATTAGAAGTTTAAATGAATTTAAAAAAAAATCAATGTATCAACAAAAAATACTGAAAATTACGTTCTCTGTATAATTAAAAATAAATTAGTATTTCTTTCAAATAACTATAAATAATATGCACTTAATTGCATTTATGCGTATTATTAATTATAGACTACCTTCTGGTAGCTACTTTTTTTACAATATTGGTTATAGAATGTATATATTCTTTATGTATACATCTACTCAATGGCGTATTTTGGGTGATTTCTCGGGGGGTGTCCAACATTTATTTAACCTCATTAACAACATTTTAAGAATTTTTTACTGATATAAAATACATTAAATTTACTTTTTAACAATTTACTATGTAATTCCTAATTGCCAAAAAGTTTTACAGTTGAAACTCATATAAATGATATAATAGAAATGTTGTACTTATAGGTTATGATGAAACACCAATGTCCAATATATTAGGACTTTTGAAGTCGGGGGTGTCCAGACAGGGAAGACAACCCCCCCCCCCAAATACACCACTGCATCTACTTCAACTGTTGATCGAAATCTAGAGACTTCTAAACATATTCTACTCTAAATAAATATCAAATATAATTTTTAATTAATTTCACACTAAAATAAATCTATTAAACAATTGTATTTTATTCAAATTACATTACTACAGACATGCGATTTTAAACATACAAGCAAAAATATACGAACATTAGTCCAACTAATAATGATTAATGGTTATGACATATAATCAACAACTAACTTAACATTTGGATAATAAACATCAAATAACATAAATTTCACTTAAAATTATAAATCATAATAGTAACAAGGTATAGGAAAGAAAGTTAACCTAATATAAAATTAGGTAATGAATATTACTTTGATTGAAAAAAGTTAAATAATCTAACGTATATACTACTTATACGTAAATTTTTATCAATTCAATAATAGTATTGTTGGGAAATTCATTAACGTATAACAAAATATTACAAATAATTAAATTACTTTGTACAATCGTATCGCATATTTGATCGCCTGATTTCATTAGTACCTAATTATTTAATAGATAAATAAAAAATGTTACCGTTGTTTTGGCCTGTCATAGCTTGCAACATTCTAAACGATCTAGACGGTATGGAGCTTCCAGTATACTTCTGTGGTTCCGAGCTAGTAGGTCTTTCAGACGGTGGTACGTAAATTTTGGATTCTATGGGCTTTACTGTGATATAACAAATGTAATTATTGTATTGACAGAATTTTGTTTAAACTTATATTACCTGATACATAATTGTTCATTGGTACTGACTGTCTGTTATTGTCCATCGGAACTGTAAACATTTAAATTAAAATATGTAATTCTCGAAACAAAATAAATTAAAGTAAAACTTAGATTATTTAAAAGCTCAAAGCAAACTACTAGCAGCGCAGCTTAAATCTATCAACATCAATAATTTCGTTAGTAGATAAAATCGAGACGGTCACATAGGGATCCATAAACGTATTTTACCAGGTGCAGAGTTCGTTAATGTTTGCAACATTCGGAAACTTCTAGACGGTATCGACGCACCTTTGTAACGAGGATCCGTTTCGTTGTGTAAAAATGTATCATCGTCAACTGATAATCGTACATAAATAATTGTTTGATTAGTGTGACATTAAAAGTATATAACTAGTTTTCTTTAAATTTAAATATTTTATTTTTTTTACATTATTTTTATTTTTATTATGGATTAAAATAATTTGATGGGTAAAACTTGAGCATATAATATATTTATATTTAATCATCGTTTTTAAATTCCAAATTTAACTAATGAAATGTGTCAATAGATTTATAATAAGCGAGAACGTTGCATGGCATATTATTATTATTATTATTACCACCACCAGAGTTATATTAAATAGTTTACCACTATTATCCAAAACTTTGAATATTTTAGAAGGAATAGAACCGCCTCTATATCTTGGATTTTCCATATCTAAAATATTAACTTTAATGATTGAATATTTAAATAAGACGAATTTTTATCTAAAAGCTTTTATAAGAGTATATACCTTGAGATTTTACTCTGTTCATGAATGATCGATCATCGTCACTTAACTGCATCTTCCTAAGTTCAGACAAGGGTAATGACTGACTGTTGTAAGGCTGAGAACCATCATAAATGCCTGAAAAAAATTAAATACTCCTAAATATTTATGTATATATATAATGCGTTTTTAAACATGTAAATTTAATTAAATTTCACTGAAACTATAAAATAGTGATAAATTAAAAGCAGAAGTTACATTAATTTTTCTTTAAATAATAAAAATTGTTAAGTAAGAAATGTATTTTGTAACGTTTTCAAACAAATTTAAAATTTAAATGTTGCATAAATTTGGATGTTTTTAACTACTTTACTTAAAAAGTATATTTAAACTATATTACAGTATATTAAACTTTTCTTATCAAAATCCTTCCATGTTGGTGATGATCGAAACAATCTTTCTGGTCGAAATCTTGTACACTTATAAACAACTTACTTTCTAATGCTTTATTACACTTTTGACATTTATAATTCATAATAATTTAAATATAGATATAAAACAAAGCATTTGATGACTGAGACGCTCTTAGGACTTTTTAATGTAGGAGGGATATGAATATTTAATAAAAAGTAAGCCGTGAAGGCAAAGCCCTCACTCCCTTTCTTATATAAAACAACATACAATAAATTACAACTAAATTACGTTTTTAATTATAATGTTAAATTTACAAAATTATACTAATTTTACAGACTTTTTTTTAATTTTTTTCAAAAAAATGTATATCCTGCTTGAATATTTTGTTTTATTTTCATACATTAAAGATCGCAAAATGTCAAACATCAAAGAAATATTAACTCATTAACGTTCAAAAATTATCACTAAATTTACTTTTCACTAATAACGAGCGATAAAAACAATAAAAAAACAAGAAAATATATTATTAATTGTATCATTGTTTTGTGATATCATGAGAATAATTTATTAATTATATCAATATACGAACTCAGCTAATTATACAATAAGAGTAGCGATAAAAATATTAATTTGTTTTGCATATAAAATTTCTTTATTATTTCTTTATATTTTTTTAATATAAATAATTAAATATTATTGTAATACAATATTAACTGAAAATTGTTCAATATTATTACTAGCAATATATCATAGATGATTACTGATGATAAAAATATTGTTATAAAACATACACACATTTTAAGAAATAAGGACGAACATTTTGTCAAGGTCCTAAAATTTAAATATTATCTACGTTATTTAATATAAATTAGATTATAAATAAAAACTATTTATTCTGTCTATTAAGTTCGTGAAGTTGGCTCATCTAAGTACTGCAATTTTTTTTGAATCTATGCCATTATTTTACAAGTTATTTGCAAATATTTGCAAGTCAATTTTAAGACTAACCTATTCGCAAACTAAAAGCTATCGTTTGTAACCATTTCAAAGTTTAATGACAACTTGAGTAAGCTAACTTCATAACTTTGAAAGCTCTTAGTAGCCACCCAGTTTACTTGTGAATCCTAAAAATAGACTTGAAAATACTTGCAAATAACTTGTAAAATATTGTTATAGATTTAAAAAAATTGCAATAATATAATACTTATTTTTGGAATAAGTATTATATTATATTGTTATTTATTGTATTTTACAACTTGTATAATAACAAAAATAACCGTTAACTTAAAATTATTAATCATCACAACATAATAATTGCAGTGTATGTAATATATAGTATTCGTTGAGTCTATCGGGGTGTTCTAAATAATCTTCAATTTTTTTTTAAATCAGTTTCTTTGTAATGTAATGTAGGTAGGTAAACAATAATTGGTATGCGGGGTCCTAAGAAATGCGACACTCGGGACATAGAATTCGTTCACCACCTCTTAAAAGGGAGAATCTGACACACACACAACTAAGTATAATAAGATACATAAATTTACTTTAATACAAGCAAATTAAGTAAATAATTGCTATTAACGTGAATCAAATAAGTCCAAGTGTGTAAGTTACGTCACAATACTTCTAGGATAGGATCATGTTATCGGATGATTTTGGTGATTAAATGAGTATAAATAATATAATTTCATAAAATCATGTGTAATAAAAACTTATGTAATTACTCAATGTGTTCAAAGTTGAAATTGATAAGATAAAAATATTTCTGTATATTTGTCAATAACGATAATTCATAAAATACTATTTTTGGTAATAAGTTCTATGACAGATTTTATAATATAAAAATATTGAAGATATGAAAGCTCATCAACAGATAAAGGTAGAAAGAACATCAGTTTCCAATTAGAATATGAAGAATATTTTCTCAAGCATACTAGACTTGGAGAACATATAACCCTATTTCAATTGTTTTTTGATTTATGTAGGTAGACTTAAACCATTTACTATGGATACAAGATACATGAAGATATTATGATCATACGAGTATTTGATTTTATCATAGATTTTTATAAATCTCATGATAAATAGAATAAAAAAAAATGAGTGATATTACGAAATCATTTAAAACCATAAAAACATATCAGATGATAAAATATTTTGTAAGGATATTATAACTTTAAAATAAAACTAAAATATTGATTCAAAGATTTTTGAGACTACACCAATACCTAAATGGGCGGCATTATTTGATTAAATTAAGCAAAAAAATGTAGTAACTAAAATTATAACAACAAATAAAATAAAGCTTTGATTAATATTATTACAATATTAAAATTAATTAATAGATAGTCAAAAAAGTTATTATAGGTACGTACTATTATATTATTGTGTGTAAAACTATTATTATTTATTATCATTGTATTATTTTGTAAGTCGTAAAAGTTGAATACCTATTACATTCTAGTATTTTTTCAACTTTATAAATAGTTACATAATGTTGAACTAATTTATTTATTATTATTGTATTATATTTTTTTCATTTGTATTTATGATGTAACAAGGAAATAATAACTATTTCATACTTTTAAATTAATTATGTAGTTACTTTTTGGTTCAGTAATTTGTTGAAGCACTTTAAATGAACGTCCTTGTATCGGTTCAGTATCATATGAGTTATTTGTATTATTCTTCATAGGTTGAGATGACATTTGTCTGTTTGTTTCAACTCTCATGGGTACAACTCGTTCTTCTGATTTATCAACCTAAACATTTATTTATAAATGTGTTACTCAAATTGTCCACAATGTAATTGGGAATCAAATATAAAATATCTACTTCCGGATACAAGATTTATTATTATATTATTTTAATTAATTTACTAGCTCTTCGATTCTTTCTTCTTTCGTCGGATAGGCTACTAGTAAATAGGTAAAAAATGGCGATAAGCTTCATATTTTATAAACTAACTAAAAAAAAAAATAGATTTATAATATTCTTATTTTTGTCCAATGTTGAAGCTTAAAAACTTAATGCTTAAAAAAATTAGTTGTTTCTTAAGATTTATGGAAGTCATAAATTATAGTTATGATAAAATATAATTATGTTCGAAATAAACTTTTATTGATACAATTTTCCATATACAAACATTTATTTGAATGCATAATTTTGATTTATTGAAAATAAATATTTTGCCAAAGTATCCTAAAAAGTAAAATAATTAATATTCGATAATCAATTTTTCTAACTAAAAGGATTAAGAGATTTTTCAAAAATTTTAAATATTATAAAGCTGTAAAATTCCCTGGACTATGTCACTAGGAGCATATTTCAAATGAATATTACTTTTCAACTTAAAGTATTAAAAAATGATTATAAAATCACCTGATCATTGTATTCTTTTTTGTTTTTAGTCCATGGTGCTGTATTAGGTTGTATTTGGGTTGCTTTTTGCATCCATGGAGTGGGCGACTTGTTTAGTTGTGGTTGTTGATGCTGAACTTGAGGTAAAAGACATACTCTGTCTGTAGATGTGCGCACGTTACACATAGGCTTTTGTTCAGAGTTTCCATTTAGTTTTGTCTGCGGTTGTTGATATTCTGGAGATTTTGGAGGTACATTTTCAGGACTAGGAGGAGTCTGAGCATTTTCTCTCTAGACGCCTTTGCATTCGAGGACTTCTTATCTCACTCAAGTCTAATCCACCTGGCAAATATGTAAATGGTTTCTTATCTTTGGTAGCCATTGCATTTTGTATAGTCGATGGTATTTCTCTGGGTCCATTCAGCTAAAAAATATTGTATGAAACAAATATCCTGATTAAAACGAGTTTTGTAATAATGTAATCTATATTAAAATGTTGATATATATATCTTCTATATTTATAATAAATATCTTTTAATGGCATTTATGACATTTATTTATTTTTTATTTTTATATTTATTTAGAAATAGTTAATATATATTTTTTATGGTCATATAGATATAAATATTTGTTTGATGTTTAATCTAATTAAATAAGTACTAAATATTATTTGTAAATGAATAAGATAATTTAAAATTACTTATTTTCATTAAATAGTATATGTAAAACTACAATGCATACACAAACATAACATTTAATAGAACCTACCTGTAGCTATATAAATAAAAGTTGTTAAACTTATGAGTCACGAACCAACGTAATATTTAGCAATGGAGGTACTTAGCGATTTGCAACACTTATTTCAGATAATATTTTAAGATATTTTACAGCTTTTTTATTTTATTTTACTTGAGCTAAAATGCTTTATGTGCTATATAAAGGTATGAAATTACGAGCTTTAAATTACAACGATTTTATTCATATTTAAAGCTAAATGCTACATATAAATTTCATTAATTTATATACTATATATATATTACAAACATTTTTAGTAACAATGACGCGTGATTTTATATTAAGAAATAATATAAATATTGCAACATTAACAAAAAAATAAAAAACAATGGACAATAGCTTATTATTGAATAGTTATTAAATCATATTCCCTGTTTAATTTTACTACTGCATGCATAATTATTCTTAATAACAAGTTTATTTGATTATTTTAATTTTAATATTAATCGTAACTTTAAGCTATTAACGAAGATAAAATTAAATAAATCCATTTAAAGCACACACACATTTTTTAATTTTTTTCATAGTTTTAAATAATAATATCAATATTATTAAATATAAAAGCACATAATTCGTATTCATCTAATTTACATAATAATTCTCAAACAATTAATATATAATGTAACTTAGAAATATTTATAATAATTTATATTTCATACATAAATAAGTATATTTTATTATATTACACTCTTTGAATAATATTTATGAATATGTGTTCATTATTAGCTTTTTAAAATTATGTGTTTGAAAATGATTAAACAGTTAAAGGTACCTCAGTTTTTATACGAATAGCTGGAATGTGTCCACTATGCAACATAGGAGGAGGCGGTGGCGGTGGGGGTGGACCACCTTGAGCTGTACCTCCTGTAAAAAAAAAACAATTAATTTACATAGCATAATATTAAATTTGTATAAACAAAATCTAATCATATGACAAAAGCCATATGTTGTTTGTTAACTATTACCAGAATGCAGCGTTGGTGATGCAGGTGGTGGTGATGTGGACATGTCTCCAGCTACGTTTTTCGCTTCTAACTGATGCCTATTACAAAATAAAAATATTTATCAATGAGATACATTAACAGTTCAAACACAAAATGAATCCATTTTATTATTACATACTAAAATAATATGATAAATCAGTATATTAAATAATATCTTGAAAAAAAAAATTGCAAGAACATTGTAGTTTTTTAATTAGTTTAATAGGTGCTCATATATAGTATAATATATGTTTAATATATATAGAGTATTAAGTATAGTGTATAGTTAATAATAGCGTGCTAATGCATTATACACATTCGTATTTGAAATTGTCACTGTGGGGGACAAGCTACCATATTTGGACCGAAATACACTATTCCCGAGCTCGTTCAGCTGTCTATTACACGGGTTATCTCTTATGATTTTTTGCAGGGTCAGCCTTGCCTTTGCCCTTGGACGGGCGCCGCAGTTTTGTTTTTACTCTTCAAACAGAAAACATAACATTTCAACCTTGTCTATTCTCACGTTGATTTTTTTTCAGGTTGTTTAAGTATTATATGGTTATTATTATTATTGAATTGTTAAGGTCAATAGTAATTCGATTACATTACGATTGCTTTGAAAAATAGAAACACCGACACAAATGGAAGTACAAAATATAAATAAAAAAGCTAAACGTAAAAAAAAATAATCAGTAATAGTAGCTAATACTATAAATTATATCTATATCAAGCAATATCGTCCATTTCCAAATATTCTAAGCATAATATTTAAAGGAAGCTACGACATTCACTTTATTTTTTCACCAGGCATCATATTTTACTTGAAATATATAAATAAAATGCATTAAGTTCATATGCCACAGTGGCCTTCATGATTATGTATCATATAATATTATAATTATAAATGTATAATCGAATAATATAAACTTGTTATTAATAAAACAAATAAGTATGTATAAATACAAATTAAAAATGTATTATTTGTTTCTTACATTTAATTTGATAGAGCAAATAATAAAAATATGTACTATGATAATTAAGTAAATTTTCAAAATAAATAAGATACTACTAAATAAAGTTATATAGATTAATAATTAATCGATATGACTTTATTTAATTATTGAATTATCTCTATTTTCATATATGTCGATCAATAAATATTCAATAATTATAAATACGAGTATAACAGTTTTGTACAAAAAAATATATTTTCTGTAAACAAAAGTTTAAAAATATGGTGTGAATATATTAACGCTTTCATCGTGTAATGAAAATGTTAATCGAATATTATTTCGACTCTTGTTGTTTTCTATTTGTATGTATGATATTGAGAACCGAGAATAGACGAAAGCTTTTTTTTATTTTGATCACATAATTAACTTAAATTTAATATATAGGTTAAAAACATCATATTTTTAAACAAATTGTTACAGACAAATATTAAATGAACGCTCAATATAACTTAGCTTAGAAAAAAATGTTATAATATTAAAGTAGATAATATCTTTACTAATTTAAAATTTATATTTATTTAAAATATACTTCAAATAATATAATTTAAGAATTTGATAAATCATTGTTTATATTAAAATAATTTTTAATGACTTGACGGATTTGAATTGAATATTATTCAAATAGTCTTTAAATATGTATATGCAGTATAATTTAAATGACACACGAAATAAAAGCGCTCAAGGGTAGTATGTTTACTATAAATACATATAGACTTATAATCCATAGAAGTTATCTTTCAACGATGCATTATTTGTTTCTGGATAGTTGACCACCCGGGAATTAAGCAAAAACGTCATGCACCTATACTAAGAAATAAAATCTACAGACTAAACGACAAAAAAACCTTCAACTGAATAGTTCTCCCAATTCATCCAATAATTAGAACTACCACCGGTTGGATTAAAAAAAAACTCTTTGAATAACATTTTTCAATTTGCATAATTCCATTAAAATCATCTGTTTAAATAAAAACAAAAATATACCTCATATGTGTAATATTATTGATTTTTATTTAAAATTATAATAGTATAAGAATCACTAATAATATAGTTATTGAAAAAATATACGCATCATATCAGGGATTTTCGACTTCGTTAAAAAAAAATCTCTTTCATTCACAAATGCATTAATGATTTTAATTGTAGTTGATGAATCATAATTATATAACATCATTTTCTCAAAACAATTTGTTAAGTTGTTTATAGTAATAATTTTTAAATAAAAAAATAGACATTTAGAATTTTTAATAAATTATTTGAGATAAACTGATATTCCTAGGACTTTGAAGAATAATATAATTTTTAATTTGAACAAAGAAACTTAATATATGCGTTAAAATCGAAAAAAAATGGCAATGTCATTATATTAAAATTATATTTTGTACTTACAGTAATGAAAACATTTGTCAATTAAATATAAACGTAAATTAATATGATACTGTGCAAATTGCATAAATTGTAACAATATAAATGCTGATTTATGAACTTTTTGTACTATTGAAAGAAAACATAAATGTTCTAAAACAAAGTTGATAATTTATTACATAACTATATTATCTTCCTATAATTTAACTATTGAATTAGATTCCCTCACACTTACAATATACTAGACAGTTGTCGATCTATTCCTTGATCTTGAGTCACTTGATTTTCCGGCAATGCGTCCAACATAGCGTTAGCTTTTTCGTTATAATTCCCCAAAACGTTCCTGTACATATTGTACACGAGTTTTCGCAATCTAGGATCAGTTCTGTCCAGTTTTGCTGTTTCAGCTGTGGTCGCCATTATAATCGGAATTCAAATAGAATTATAAAATGAATAAATATTTCCGAACGAAAAAATACACACAACCAGTTTATATATTTACGGCGGATACCACAGATATATGAAACGTTCACGTTCTAAGGAGTCATGGCACCGAATGCCAGTCAATTGTTAACTGCAGCCCATCATTCGTCTGGTCGGCAGGTTTTCAGTATAATAAGCCGGTCGCTTGGAGGTACAGTGATAATGACGCACTGAATTATTACGCGTAAATTGTTATTGGGAGTCATTCCATTTAGTTGTGAATGTGTATGCATTCGAAACCGAGATATTAGCAGAATTTTGATATACGTCAACATACGGCGAATGAACGCGCACGTAGAGATAATTTAAATCCTGTATGTACCGTATTAATTTTTATCAGTAGCGATTATTTATTCCTTTATATTGAAATACTACATTCTTTATACAATTTTTTAGTAAAATATGCATATAAATTGGTAAGCTAAAATGTTTATGCGCAAGTTTTGTCTTGAAAAAGAAACAATTCAACAATGATACGATGTGATTGAAAATTAACATAATTTTTTCATTAATCTAATTTATAATGAATTATTACTTGTAAGACTATATTTGTATAGTCAAAAATACCATTCAATAACTTTATAAATAAATAGAAAAAGATATCCATTTAAGTAATACTTGAATTCCAAAAATGTTTGTTGTTAAGTAATCATAATCATCATAAAAGATATACGTAAATATAATTATTAATTATAATGTATAGATATTAGCTACTAATATAAGTAGGTATTTCGTTAAAAATTTACTTATTTATTGTTTTTGATAAAAAATAATAAATATTTAAAATATACCAAAAAAATTTGTTATTTTACTCAAGGTACAAATATAGGATAATTATAAATGCTACTAAGTAATCATAATATTTAAAAAAAAACACTTGGTTTTTATGTAAGTATGTAACTTCTATATGATGAATTAATAAAATAGAGAACACAGTATTAAAAATTATTATTTAAATGTAACTTTATATTATAATTAATAAAATGTATATATATATATATATATATATATATATTAAATTAAAGTGTCGTTATTAAAAATACAAATTTTACAGTTCGACAATTCAATTTTATATACTATTGACTATATTCTGAATTACTATGTATTTTATATTTTTATTATAGCTCCACAATAATTATGTTCAGTAGAAAATTTAATATTAATTAATAATAATTAATATTAAATTAATAATAATATTAATAATATTAATTAATATTAATTAACAAGCCATTATTATACGTAAGAATAATATTGTTTTAATTATTTTATAATATTTATTATATTTTAAGTAAAAATAAATCATAAAATATTAAAATATCAGTATTTAGTCAAGACGTTTTTTCAACCAAAATAATAATAATAAAGTATCGTTTTGCAATTAATATCATAACAATAATAGGTAACTAAATAAAGTAAAATGGAACAAAATATTTCAAAAAATGTTAGTACGCTGTTCACTTGACTAAACTGTAAATGTATACAAATAAATTAACTTGTAATTTTAATAAATAATTACAAAAAATATTTAGTTCTAGAATATGAAATAATAACAGATAAATTTTTATTTTATAAAATTTAAGAACTGTTATAAATTATTAGAACAAAAAATATTGATAATTTTTTTACAAAATATAATTACTATAATAATTTTATTTTCAAATATTAAAAAACCTGAAAAATGAATACTAAATGTTGAAAAAGATATCACCTAGTGTGTAAAGTTAACCAAACGAAAGAGAATAAGAAAAATGTTAAACTTTTAAAATTAAACATTTAAGAAATTATTAAAACATACCAGCTTTTATTTGGCGCAGTGACGAATCTTATTATCGTCCAGTCAATGCAATTTATTGTTGTATACATAACCAATAGGTTTATATACAAACCTATTATACAATAAAGTAGTTTTTTTCAAACTATATTAACGGTTATAAATTTAATCGTTGTGGTTTAATATTATACATTAGTATTTTAAACTGTCAATTAAAAATTACTTAGTCACCATCAATTTAACATAGAATAAAAATATTATAAATTTATTTATATTAGATAATTTCATAGTTACCTAACCTTTACATAAACATCTGTATAAATCAATCCAGTTACTATTCTTAATTTGTTTGGTTATAAACAATTTGAAACTTTCTTACATGCAATTAACACGCGCAAAATATGCAAGTGCGATTGTTAACACTAGAAATAAATACATAATACATAAAGACAACCGAAATTGATTGTGCCAACAATTAATACAACTCAATAAGTTTAGTAATAATACTATTTAATATCAAATGACTAACGGTAATAATTTTCATATACCATATTATATCATTTATTGATGATATTTTAAAATAAAAATATTATAATATCCGAGAAATCTTTGTTATTCGTTTATTCTAGGTGAAATACTGCTAGTTTTCTAAAGTTTGTTTTCTTCGAACTTTATGTAGATCATATGAATGAATATAATTATATCGTAATTAACTGACACTCATTTTTTGTTTTTGAATAATATATTTTAGTAATTTTATAAGTATTTAAAATTTTAAACAAAAATCAAGTAGGACATGCAAAGTGACACAATTAATCTTTATGTTTTAAGAAGTTTAACAATACTATTTTAAATCTAAGATCAATAAGAAATTAAAAATTAAAGTATACCATTGAACCTATGATACATTGATATATATTAAATGAATTTTTCATAAAATCACTGTATTATTAATATTTCACTGAGTAAAGAAATTATTGACTTTTTATTAAAAATACACGATTAGATACTAATTTTTGATAAAATAGATAGATTGTAAAATAAAATAAAATAAATCATTATTAAAAACTCAATACATTCATTACATTGCATGGAATTTAAGAAAAAGTATTAACGTTATAATAAAAGTAAATTCCGATGAAACTGAAAAGGCATAAACCTGTTTCTTTATTTAGTAGGTATAGTAATGTACACCTTCTATCGGTCCAGTAGGTCCAGAGCAGCCGAATAGCAGTCATGTAAGAGTTATTTACTACGATGTTTGCGCATAGGAATGTGGGAGGGTCATTCATATGTACCAAAGTCAATACAACAATGACTCATCAAACCATTTCTTTTCATTTTCATATTATCTTTCACCGCTTATGCAGAATATAAAAAGAAACCTTAATTATTTATATTACAAATAATAAACAATAAACGTACAACAAAAAGAAATACAAATATTTGCGATAAGAGATAAGATAGGTTCCTATCGACATTTTCTTATTAAAGACTATGAGTCGTTTATAAAACTCATAAGCGAAAATATTGAAACGATGCTTAAATTATAATTGTAAATGGATTATTTATTTCTACCTACAAACGGTTTTGCTTAAAATACGAACATACTTTATAATTATTTGTACAAAGTCGTTTGAACATAATGCAAAAAAGATTTGAATTATTAAATATATAATAGATACTTCAAAATTAAATTGATATACTTCTAAACATAACCAAACCTAAATGTATACTCATAATAGTTGAACTATTAGATCTGATTTAAGTTAGAATATTTACACATTACACGATAAATCTTATTTTCAATTCATAATGTAATATTTATGAATATACGTAATAATATTATGTTAAAATACAACACTACATTTAATAATTATAATTAATTGAAAATCAATTGATTTGTAGTTTACTAAACTTTAGACTATATTCATATTTATATTGCTCAACGTTAATAATGTATATACTATATATAATATTTTGGTTAGGAACCAATTTTGGTTTTTTCCCGGTATACATTTTAACAGTAATCTAAAACTCTAAATACATTAGAGTAATTGAATATTTAATTATATGTATTCGAAATAGTAAATCAATAATATGGTCTTAATAATTAAATGTATTATTTTTAAATACTTTGATAACATCAATAATTAATTGACCTAAAATACTAATAAAAAATTAAAATTAGTAAAAAAAAAATATCACTTCATTTATCTACTCTATAGAATCTAAGATACATCAATCTCAACATTGTAAATCAATTTGTAGAAAAAACAAATTATTCAAATTAATTCAATTCCACGAAGCCCGAATTTCAGACGACTGTCTTGTGATAAGCTAAGATAATTTTTTGATAATCCTATGAATTAAACGGTAGATATTATTGGTAATTTAGAACATTTTATAAATAGAAATGATGAAAAGGCGATAGGAAACAAAATCATTAAAAGTGGTAATGAAATTGAACGTTAAAGGGAAAATAGGGAAAATAGAAGACCAAAAAAGAGATGGTTGGATACAACACATCCACGGACATCTACTAATAAAACAGTCTATTCAGAACTCTACATATAATGTCAAATCTGATAATTATCTAATAATAATTCACATTAAGTACATAAAAATAAAGACAAAATTATAAGTTTTCAGATTGTAATTGATTATTACAATAATAAAAATTATTCGTTTTAATACTCTTCGTTTTAATTACATTTTAAAGTATAATATTTTACTTTATTAATTATAAAGATCGTTTATAATTAATGGAATGGTATTGCAGCAATTTCCGCTCTGGATTCGTAACAAGGCTTAGGTGTTTAGTCACATATTTCCGATCAATGAAAATACGATATACGTAGAAAGAAAATAATTCGTTCATGTAATGGATATTTTAATATAGCAGATGTAGATAATAAGACTAATGACAATAAGCGGTAATGTGAAAGGTGAAGTCTAAAACTTCAAATATTTAGGATCATTTGTACAGAAGAACGGGGTCTTTGGTAGGGTGTAAAATATAGATTTAGGTACATTTGGATGAAATGGAGGGAAGCATCGGTCATTTTGTGTAATAAAAGGATTCCAAAAAGACTGAAAAGTAAATTTTACAGGAATATAGGAAGATCAACTATGCTGCATGATTCGGAGTGTTGGGTGGTTGACAGGAAAATAGAACGGAGTATGAGTATTGCGGAAATGAGAATGCTTAGATGGATGAGTGAAGTAACACGAAAAGATGGAATAAGAAACAAATTTGTGAAAAGTAAAATTGTTGCAACTTCGGTAGTGGACAAGATGAAAGAAAATAGACAGAGTTGGTTGGGATTTTGATGAAACGAGAGGAAACAAAATCAGTAAGAGTAGTTATGAAAATCAATGTTGAAGGAAAAATAGGAAGAGGACGACCAAAAAAGAGATGGTTGGACATGGTTGAGAATAATATGAAGGTCGTTGGTGTATGCGTAGGGGATGTAGAAAATCGAGACGAGTGATGGTATAGAACAAGAGTACTCTTGGCTGTCCACGTGGCTGGCCCCAAATAGTTGAAAGAAAAGCGAAGGAGAAGAAGAAGAAAAATTTATAAGAAAAATGAACGTGTAATATTTTCTATGTACCAATCTAATTTGTATTATTTGTTTTATTTATTTAATTATTTAAATATTCAAATTATGTGATAAGAACTTTGAAAATAGTCATGTTTATTTGCAATCGACATTAATACATTTTTTATTTATATCTTAAGTCCCACTAGAATTCTTTGAAAACTTTTTGTATTTAAAAATTGATATATTAAATGTTTACAAAACTAAAACCAATAAAATGTATTAATTAATCGAAATAATATACATAAACCTACGCAAGATTCTGCGACGAATTAAATCTGTTTTCAAAATTCTGATCATGCATAAGAAAACAGAAAAATTTCTGAAATTTAGGCTACAAAATATCAAGTTCTGATTTATTATATTAACACTGGTAAAATTTTTTTGAAATTTGACTAAGGACTTAAATTGTTCTTAAAAATACACACGTTTTAATACTAAGGTACATTAAGTGAACAAAGAAACATTGTTAATAAGGTATTAGAACTGTTGGCTATATGATCTAAGATCGATAATTTTCACTAACCTTTACTTGTATTCAGTTTTCTTAAATTTTTTTCATACAATTTCTAACTTAAACTTTTAAAACTTGCACTATTACATATTTATTATATTTAACTATTTTTTACACACTTATTTAATCTAAATATACAATACAGTTATCAATTTTGTTATTAGCATCAGATTTCAAAAAGTTTAATGTAGATGAAATAAAATATAAACTTGGCACAACCCCACATAAGAACAAAGTACACTATAAAAATAGAACTCAACTATTACAATTACAATTCATAGATACACCGTGGCTTTAATGACTGGAGCTTATAAATATTAATAATATTTATCCAATAGCTAAAGAATATTTTTATACTTTTAAGAAATTAAAGACCTCTTTAATTATAGTTACTCATATTTATATCTAAATTATTATTTTAATTTTTCGAAGATTAAACAAGTATAATCAAAATTATAATGACACTTGTGTATTAAATCAAATCAATTTAACTCCTAAAATTATAACGTTATAATTTACAATATACGAACATATTTAATACCTATATGAATTTTATATTTTAGCTCTAATTTTAACATATATATTATACAATATGCAATTATTATCTATATAAAAAACACACAATTTTTATGCATTACCCAGTAGTTTAATTCAGTCCAGAACGAGTGCACAAAATATCGTTAGAAATGTTATTAGTAATAGTCAAATAATTTAATAATAACAAATAAAATAAAATTGTATATATACCTCCAGGGAACGGACACTTCTAAACTCATGTCTAACAGGACAAACAAATTTAAACTAAATTAACACTGAACATTTTCTTTCTTCTCATTTTTTTTTTTTTTTTTTAATAAAAATGACTAATCTTCCAACTGGACATTGAAGAGAAGATAGCCAAAATGTACCACCACCACTACCAACAGTCGTGTATTTAAAAGCGTTATTTTTAACGTATTAATTTTGGCCCTAGTCCGTTGTTTTTTGCAATGCTATTTTCGTACAGCAGAAGTGAGACCATTTGTTTATAATCAATTGTATACGAAAAACAAAATATGTATATTATATAAATTTTGAGTAAAAATATTGATTAAATTAAAGTTTTTTGCTATTATCCAATAAGTATTAATATAATAAACAGAAAATTGTTAAAATTGAAGTACATTTTGTAATTATTGATAATTATATTAACAGTGAATAAATCATTATTTTAATAAAAAATCTTTGGTTTCATAAATAAATGGATATTATTATTATTATTTATAATATATATGAATAAAAATACATACAACTAGCAAGATTGGTGCAACATGATTGGATACTTTTCATCGTTTTATATTTAATCAAACACAAGACGATCACATACAAATAAATATTTTACAGATTTAAAAGAACTAACATTTTGCCTATAATGTATTTAATGTAGTATACCAGCTAAGGGGTAGGCGACGTAGGCTCACGCCTAGGGCGGCATTTTTCCGGGGAAATTGTTATGTATAAAAAAAAATATTTGATGTGATATTTACTTGTAAGGGACGGCAAAACTAAATTTTGTCTATATTTGTTTAAACACTTAAGCTAGGCCTGTACTTAGGGTGTCCAGACGTCCTGGTTCTTAAATTTTTCTCTTCATCCCGAAAATTTTTATCGGGACTTCAATACGTCCCGGATTAATGCGTTAATATGAATTCGTACTACATTATGTTAAAATGTATATAATTTTTATGGTATCTTTTATTTTCTAGTTTAAATCATATTATTTATTAGACTGTTTAAATACACGAAGATAATATCGAATGTAAGTCAGTATAATCCGATCTAAATTTTAGAATTTGTTTGATCGTATTTGAAAATTTCGTATAGAACAGGGTTGGACAACTCAAAGTTACTAAAGAGCCAATTCTTAAAAAAATAAAATCTAGTGAGCCAGAACATAGAGAGCAAAAAAAAATGCATTCAAAGTATGCAATTTAAATTAGCATTCATTTTGGTGCTTATAATGTAAATTAACAGTGGATACAAAAAATAATTAAATTAAATATAAATAATACAATAATTATAATTATTACTACTTGTTTAATGTGAGCTTTGAGGATGTATGAGCTTTGAGGATGACTGCTAATGATAACGAGACAAAATTATCAACTCCTATTTCGGAAGAGGAAACACGAAGTAGGTGACTTAATGTTTTATCTGTAAGACGATTTCTTTGTTTTGATTTTACATGCTTCCTATTTGAAAATGTATATTCACAAATTTAAGTAGTTCCAAACATGGATAACATTTTCAAAGCCAACTCTCGTAAAAGTGGATATTTTACAGCAGGTAATTTTTTCCAAAAGCTTATAGTCAAATTTATTAAAATCTATCTCTTTCGTATATAATAATAATGGATCTATTTGCAACTCGTATAATCCATGTAAAAACGTAATAATTTGAGAAATTATTTGTTTTTACCTTGAAGTCGTAAATTTAATTTATTTAAATGTTGTGAAATATCAGTTAAAAATTCTAATGAACATAGAAATTATTTATCAACCATTTAGTTTTCCAAATAAGTTGTAATATTCATTTTAAAAAACTCAAATATTTATTTTTTCAAAACAAAAAAACTTTCGAGACACTTTTTGCGAAATGTGAATATTAAAAATGTAGCACGAGCCAGATAAAAAAGGTTCACGGCCCGGATACGGATATAGGGTTAGCCCACCCCTGGTATAGATGATAAGTAATATTTTTTTTCTTTATGAAACATATTTTACCTATCCCAATTTACTTTTTAATAATCTGGTTATCCTAAGCATATTCGTATTTTATTAATATAATGTAGTTCTCATAATAACCGTAAAGCTCAATTCACACTCGCACGACACGAGACGGAACGACAGAAATGCACTCAGTATATTCCAATTTTCGTTTACAACGAATGGAAATTATTATTTTTAAATTTTAAGATTTAGCCGTGATGGTATTATTGCTTGATAATAATATATGTATATGTTACGGGTAAAGTACGAAAATAGAGTAATGTACACATTACCCAGGTAATGTGAACACTACCCATGCCTGTTAGACAAAGTAAAAATATTATTTGTAAAATGTTTATTTTGTACATTATTTATTTTTGATCCAATAAAGTGTTTTGACAAGATATAATACGATAAAATATCAATTTCACATTTTTATAAAACGTGTGCACTGATATTGTAAAACAATTTTCAACTTCGGTACGGTGCTATCGGTTTTTGAGTTTATTCGTTTGGCTTATTAAAGTTTGATTATTTAATTCATAAAAATGTTTTTTTAAAAAGTGAAATTTTATAAGAGTTTTAACAAATAAATTAATGAAAATAGTGAGAATTCATGCATTTAACGGAATAAAAAACAAAACATATTACCCGAAATAAGAAATGTAAAATGAACCGAAAAAATAACGATTAAATCACAATAAACCATTAATAGATTTTTAGAAGTATCAGCTACAAACAATTTTTTATATAAAGTAGCTAGGTAATGAACAATATCTTTTCAATGATCATGGTTTTGAAAAATGTTTGTGTAAAAGTAAATGTACAATTAAATTTAAATCTAGGGGGATACTTTGCAACTCCAAATGTTACTCGAATTTGATCTGTTCCAAGAAATAACTATATTTAATATTTTAAATTTATTCCTATTTAAAATAATAATTTAACAATGACAAATTTACTTAAGAAATAAATTGCTTTCGGATTAATATGATTTAATTTTTTTTTCTACTTCATAATTTATCCATAGCAAACTGAATAATGTACAAATTGCATATATTTAAAATGGAAAATGTTTTACTGTTCACGTGGATAACGTGTACTTTACCCGGGTAATATGCACACTAGCCATTTTTGAACTCTACCCGTAACATATACATTATATATTTTATTTTATGGTCCAATATAATATAAAGACTATATTTATGAATTATGTTTATAATAATTAGGCTTGTTGTAATCAATGCAAACATTTTCGTTTACAAATGTAAATTAATATATGTAGATAATAAATGTAAATAATATTGATAAATTAATTTAAGGATACGAGTTCATAATAATATGTATATTTTAAATTAATTAATTCCAACAGGCAACGACAAAACTTTTTTTGTTCGAATATTTTGTCGTGTAGTGTCGTTCATAGCGCAACTAGACCAATAATTTTAGGAGTGCACAAATAGTGAAGAGCTCACAGACCCGTGGGGGCAACACATGACAGTGGAACCCGATTGAGCACGGTCCCTATTTTGGAACAACCTGATTGAGCACGGTCCATATTTTTTAACAACCAGATTGAGCACAGTCAAATGAATGCAACGTTGCCAATTTTTCTGTCCGACTACAACCAGGCTATACATGCGTCTTTTGAAATACTCGTATACTCGTAATTTTTGTGCTTTACAAGTCGTATGGGAGGATGACTGACTGTCATGAAAATATGAGTTTTATTGAAATGCAAAAAATCAATTCAACTATAATGGCTTACGATGAATATTTAAGAAATACAAATTCTAAAGATTTACTAAAATATTTATTAAAAGTTGGAAATAAGTATTTAGGGATGCCACTTTAAAACTTTGACAAATAATAAAATTTGTATAACATAAAACAAATATTAAAATAAATATCTATATTAATTAATACCTATATTTGTAAAATAATTTTATTTTATACTTTTATACACTAATTATTACTTTGATGATTATTATAAAATAATTCCTATGAATATTTCAATTTTTTTAAAAATTATTATTTAGCTATGTGGTACGGCAACGTTGTACGTATTTTTATGTTCAATCGTGTTATATTTCGTATTTCTATTGTTTAATTGTAACTGTGCTCAATTGGGTAGTGAAAAAGGTAAACGTTGTACGTATTTTTATGTTCAATCGTGTTATATTTCGTATTTCTATTGTTTAATTGTAACTGTGCTCAATTGGGTAGTGAAAAAGGTAAACTGTACTCAATCGGGTTACAGCCACACATGGTACCTACACATGTTTTGGAAAAAGGCTTATATTTTTTGGGGGTACACATTTTAAACTTGGGGGTGGCACAAGTCTCCTTTGCACCCTCCCCCCCTCTAGTTGCGCCAATGGTGTCGTTACGAAGTTTGTCGGATCGGTGTGAATATCGTATTCAATTATTTTGATAGAATATTTATCATGTCGTGTCGTGCGAATGTGAATCGGACTTGAAGCCGAAAATATTGATCATGCATCAAAAAATAGATTAAATAATAGTGTTTTTAATCTACGATCAAACAAAAAACAAATTCTAATAAAAATTAAGTTAATAAAATTCAAAAATTTCTCAACATTAATAATAACGTATAAAAATAAATTATGGTCAAAAATAGTTCAGTATTATTCAGTCAAAAATAAATTATGGCTACAAGTCTATGGATTTGTAAATATTATTTTATTAAAATAGCCCTATTAATGATTTTGAATTTGCTGATTATATTCTAAACAATATATATCATCTGATGCCGCTTTTCTACTAATTGTATAGGCAGCTAAACCTTCAACGGAGGCAAGAACGATCAATAGGCCACAATGTTCTCATAACCACTATACATACGTAATGCAAAGTTTTATACATCACATCCATTTAATCACCAAGTGTTATATGTTTTATTGGATATCAAAAGTGAATCTTTTTAAAAGTACATGATATAACAAATTAGAATATATATACAGCAAGATATATATATATATATGTATTACCTCCTTAAAACCAATTTAATGGTACATATTAAGACCAACAAAAAATAACATTCACGTTTTCCATAAAAAATTATTCTGAATTCTAATAAAGTAGTTCAAATTTTAGATTTGCATAAGTTAGTTTGTTTACACTTAGATACAGTTATTATTATAAAAAAAAAGGGTAATACTACATATTATCGACCAATGTCTTAGATTTTAATAAAAAATATAAATATGTACATACTCAAGATGACAAGATATTAAATTCATACAGTAAAATTGTGTACAAAATCTTCAACTAATTAATTTTTTTCGATAACTATGATTTACATAAATTACATATTTTTAATTGAATTACGAGGAAGACGCTCCACAAACGTCTGCAGTAAAAAAAAAAAAAAAAAAAACAGAAATTATAGGCTCTAAGGCGAATTATAAATATGATCATTATATATTAAATAATTCAACTATCCAAGTTCATGCGGTATTAATTCCATTTGGATGAATCCAGAAGTTTGATAAAACCCATATTTCTACGAGGTTTTATAACCTATGACCATATAATAACAATAGGGCTATTTGTTCTCACTTGAATATTATAACTCCAATAATATTAATATATAATAATTAGTTCTATGAACAAATAATTATTTCTAACTAATATCCATAAAATTATAAATTGATTATTATTTTATTTTTAATTGGACAATTAATTTAAATTGAGATTCTTTTAATACTTACGGTTCATCCTGTTTTGAACTATTATATATTTTATTGAATTCTTCGTCAACTTTTGATCCCGGGGATAAGTCCGGTAATTCCATTTGCAAATAATTTCTCTCCAATAAAATATTACTAAAAGTCACCTGTATTATTATAAGATATGAATACACCATCGATCTTTAAATAATTAATAAATTATTTAATTACTTTTTTCTTTGGCGAAACGATATCAGCGTTTAGCTGAATATTAGGTTCAGGAAATTTGGGATAAAATGCCACGCTTGCCGGTCGTACTGGGCTTGGTGAGCGACGAGCGCTTAAGTCTTCCATAGAGCATTTTTCCAGTTTTTTCCAAAAATGTTTACAATCAATAGGAGTTCCAGTGACAGAAGTTTCTGAATTTAATTTCCAAAATTGTGGTGAACTTGAACGACTTCTAAGACGTAAAGGTTCGCCGTTTTTTTGTAACGAATTCCTTGGAGGTCTGAAGTTGGAAAACTGCAAGGTTCCATTATTCTGATTTTTTATTGGAACTGAATTGAGATCCTTTATAGGTTCTTCAGAACATTCATTAAAACATTCTTTTGAAACATTGGTTGTATGCAAATTTTTTTCTGGATCAATGATGTCAAGGTAATTATTACAATTTTGGTGGCGAGGAGAGGAGGAACTAGATTCTAAAATACTTTGTGATTTTGGAAAACTATAATTTTGTAGAGCTTTACAACTTGATGATCGTTTAGGAGGTACAACGTTTTCACCTCGTCGTTTTAATATTAAAATTTCAATAGAACTACTTGGCCTTCGAAGGAAACTGATTGCTTGTGATTCAGTTAATGAATAACAATCTATACCATCAATTTCTAAAATACGATCACCGACATTTAAATAGTTGTACGCTAAAGTGCCAGTTTGTACCTACAAATATTTTAGAATTTTTATTATTTTAAGATCATTCTCTTTTCTTTTTTTTTTTTACTCACATTTCTCACGGTTAATGGTCGCCAACTGTCTCTTCCGCCGCATACTTGAAAACCCCAGGAAGAGTAAAGGTCGTTCTTCTTAAACACAATATTCAATAATTGTGCCATCAATAATTGTTAAGCTACTTCGTAAATGTGCACAAGTGTGTTTGGGCAACTCACTGGCATTTGACTACGTGTCCTAGTTGCAGATGCCAATAAAGAACGTTCTGATCGGTATTCTTAATTAAATTGTTGACAAGAGACCGAAAATACGATAGGTATATACACTTTGAACACAGTAATTAATATATTCGTATTTATATTTATACATTATCTTAACTAACATTAAACATGCTACCTATCTGTATGGTATATTATTTGATTTAATATGATTGATGTTATCCATTAATTAATACCATTCATTTACTAATTACTTATATAAATAATTAAATAGCTAAAAAAGCTTTATTGCAACTTTAATCTACAAATATTAATTATGGTATATTTTATGTCAATGTTTTTGAACCTTTGTGTTATAGCAATACTCCATAAAAAAATAGGCCAAAAACTTCATATAATATGATGAACACGTGTATTTAGTAATATTTTAATTAGGAATAATTAAATTAAAATTCCTAAGTACATAAGATTTAAACAATATAAATTATTCACTAAAAATGTTTACTAATTTAAGTGTCATTTAATATATTTAGCAATAAATTTGGACTTATCCCACAGCACATTAAAGTGTCACAATATAATTCTAAGAAATACTGATTTATATATAAATACATACATAAAACATAAACAAGTATATTTAAGCAGCAGCGGATTATGAGTTTAATTTGAGGACTCAAAGTTCTACCTAAAATAATGTTTACAATTATCCGAAGATTCCACTCTTAAAGAACCATGCCAAAATAATAACCAGGAACTCAAATAAAATGACATTAAATATTCATTATATCAAGTATAATAGAACACATTTTTTAAATACCAATATATCTAATAAATAAATTATTAACATAGACTTTTTGAATAAAAATACCTATTAAGGATCATTTATATTTTTTTACAGTAATAACAATCAACATCCTTTAAAAATGATTTCAAAAAGTTAGCTTAGAGTAGACTCAAAATTAACATAGTTCAATATAAAAATAATATGTATACTAAATATTTTGATGTAATAATTATGGTATATCCATAATTACAATTTTAATTTTTTATGATTTCTATTTTCATCTATAACAACTTAATTATTATCTAAAACTAAGAATAACTATTCAGTATTTAATAATTATTGTTTCAATTTATAAATACCTTTTAGGTACCTTATACCTATATAAATGTTCAATATATTACAAAAACTGACAAGTCAATAAGTAAACAATTAATATAATTTTATTCAATTTTAAAAGTGAACAAACTATAAATTTATCACTTATTTATAATATAATATATTTAAAAATATGATATATAATTATTACAGATCAATAATATTTAGAAAATATAAGAGCATTGAACATTGAGCAATAAACATGTCATTTTTTTTAATTTATTCATATTATTGTTCATAGGTTGAAAAATAAAGGGAAAAAACAAATAATACATCATTAACAAACTATAAATAACTGTACTTTTTAATATAAAATACAATATGTTAATTCAATAACATTAAATTCAATAACTTAAATTTATTTTAAGTTAATTAACAATTTATATAAAATAAAATAAATTTAAATATTGTTTAATATACAGTATATATATATATATATTGAAAATAAAATAACTATGGTTTAAAATCGCTTATAAGTCAATAACTTAGTATTAAAATGTATAAATAAAATAAAAATTGAAGTAGTTGAAATCAGTTGTAAATAATAATACCTTGTTTATAACTTAGTTATTTAAACTATGTTGAATGGAGTAACAAAAAATTTATAAATCTCTATTTAAAATAAAACGATTACCCTCAGATTGTTTTCCAGTATAACGGAATCGACGTCGACCATAAGCAGCTATTTCAAATATATGTAATAAATGTTAGTTAAAACTTATTAATATATTTTAGTCATTTACTTAAAATATCTTAATAATAATATACCTTGATGATGTATTTCTTGTGTTGGAATAGCAGAAAGTGGTGAACAAATATTTGATATATTTCCATTAGAATGGGATCCACGAGATGATCTCCAGTCAAGTGGTTCGTTTAAACGTTTCTAAAAATAAAAAAATAATTAATTAATGATTTCTTTTTTTATATATTCAAAAAACTTTAACTAGTACATAAATATTATTTCAAACTTAAAACTTAACAACTGATAAAATTTAATTCTAAAATGTATAACAATACTTACTGGACGAATTATTTTGGTATATTCGCCTTTAGCCATTGCAGCATCTAATTCTTCATTAGTAACTGGTCTTGAATCAAGAAATCTCAACTCTGGTAAATAATATAAAACAGAATACCTAAAATAAAATTAAATATCAATAATAATAAAATTTAATTTTTATGTTACTTATTTAATTTTGATTTTTAATATATTTGTATTACCTATATCTTTTATAATCATTTTCATCTTTTTCAAAATCTATTAGCTGTGTTGGACAAGCTTTATTTCCGAGTAAGCTAAGAAATCGCAATGATGGCATACAATGTTTTATTTGAGTTACCAAATTTTCTAAATCTGTTATCTAAAAAATAAAAATAGTTTCAGTAGTAATATCTAAAAGTATGAGAACTTTGTATTTATGTGTTAAAATATTACATTATTATTATTCATTGAAAGTATCTGTAAATTTGGTAAATGTGGTAATTTTATATTATCATTAAGATTGTTGTTATCCAAGACAAATTCTTCTAAATCAGAAAATAGTTCTGAGTGATTTAAAGTTGTCAAACTATTGAAGCTTAAATCTAAAGACTTAACTTTAGATCCATACATTTTCCCAAGTATTTCTGGAATACATGTAACTTCTTGACCAACATAACATAACTGAAACACAATCATAATTTAAACATTAAAATTGAATCTGGTATTAAGACATACTTTATAAAAAAATTTTATGGAAAATATAAACCAAATTTAATCATATTTAACTGTATATATACTTAATAACTATGAACAAGATTTCTACTAAGTTATACTGATTTAAAGTGTTATAGTTATAGAATCTATAATATACTTGAAGTCAAACATTAACATGAGTAATGATATAAAAATTAAATAAAATGCATGAAATTTATTGTAAAACAATAACTAGAAATAATATTTAAATTAGTAAGTCAATGTGGTAATTAGTAGGCTGTTCTTGGTAAAAAATATCTTCCTACATTTAAAAATTATTTTTATTGTCAATGTTACCTGAGATTTAGAAAATACAGAATCACTATAATACACTGCATAATACAAATGAGAATATTTGTAAGATTCATCTTCATTCGATTTTTCATCCTGAATGTCTCCACCTGAGTATTTTAAAGAAAATCCAATTTTCACTAACAAGATATCATAAATAATTTTTTTCTTACTTCCTGATAAAATTTTAGTTTCATGCAGGGTTGTAACAGTTAAAGAATATGAAAATGTACATCGTTCTGGAGTAAAAAAGAGAAATTTGAGGAAGTCCATTTACACAAAATGTAAGTTACATTTAAAATATGATGAACACAAAATTAAATTTGTTATTAACTAACTAAAAGGTTTCTTACTTGATGTTTTTATGAACCCCTTTAAGTGTAATAATTTAAGATACTATAATAGGGCATACAATCACATATTTTAAAAATCAATAAACAGTTTGTAAATCAAGATAATTAACTTAGTGGTTTGATAAAAACATATTACAATATAAGCGATGCAATTTAAAAATAATAATAATAAAGGATTATCACGTATATTAAATATACATTTTAAATAATTTTATTTTGTCTATGGTTCATGTATTGATAAGTGTTTAATGCCATATCCAGGAATGACCCAGTCAAGAACCTAACCTTTCTTTTTCTTGATCCTAACCAAATTAAAATTAAACTATTATTCTAGATCATAATAACATAAACTTAATAATTTAGACACTTTTACAGCTAGATTTATTTTTTTGTAATAATTATTTTAAGAAAGGCTTCTTGGTCAAAAATAGACTATTATAAGTACGATGGATATTAACTAATAATACATGAAGAAAAATATTAAAATATTTTATATTTTTAATTAATATGATAAAATATTAGGTAATACTTTTACACACCGGTTTCTTTTTAAAGATTTTATATTGCCTTGTTACACTAACAGTACAATCCTTGTTATAAGAAAATAAAAATAATTTAACAAGCTTAATATCTATCATTGTAAACAAATACTATATTTGAATACTATTAATTAATACAAATTTTCAGCGTTCAAAATAAGATCTTTCAATATTCTTACATTATGATTCTGAAATTTAAAGTTAAATTAAAATCAAGTAACATGCAATAAATAAAGTTTTTAAACAATAAACTAAAAAAAGTCTATCGCTCATCCATATTAAAAAATTATAACTAGAAATTGTAAATTTAATTTAAAAAAATATGTAAAACCATGATTTTGATGGCAATATTTTAACAAAAAAATTATAAAAATTTCAGATTCATATTACTAATATTATTCTACGTAATATATTATGTTGAGACACAAAACACTTACAATTAATAAGTTAACAAATACATAACAAACTAAAAGTTTTATTTTAGTTTGTATTATAATACACTTATTATAGGTTTACAAAAAAAAAAAAATTTTAAGTTATTATTACCCGGCTATTTAGGAAATTAATTTTTCGTGAATCTGTTATGTTCTCTTGATCCATACTTGTTTTTTTGCAATTGATGTTTAATACTTATCTACGAAACGAAAATATCTTAACTTTAAATGTCTTCAGGCAACCTAAAATTATTTTGTAATTATATGAATAAAATAAAATATTATCACCAATTGAAAAATGGTTTACAGTTGTAAATAAGGCTAACAGGATTAATGATATTATCTTATTTAATTGTAATACGGATGTATAGTGTTAAAAATAATTAATATGTATACACTATACAATTAAACTGTTTTATACATTAGTAAATGTTTACAAATAAAATCAGTAATCAAAATCGGATTTTAAAACTGTTTTACAAAATTGTTAAAGTCTATGATAAAAACTAAGCGTACCAACTGATAATTAGAAGACTAAAAAATATCACATCAAAAATAACTATCATTTTAATAATTCGACATAATATTTAGAATCCATAGCCATTGTTTTAACTCTATGACAGAAATTAGTAGACTTATCTACCAAATTATCAAGTCGACGTTTCAAGTAGGTAATACATGTTTAAATTTAACTAATAACGAAATTACAATTATTAAAATAGTACCTAACATACATGATTTAAAAGAAATTATTTGATTTGATTTTTTTTATTTAAATATTCAATACATATTCGAGTGAACATATACATTTTTTACTCATTACAAATTACATATTATAATTTGTTCATTTGTTTATCATGTGTCAATCGTCTGAATCACACGCTATTAGTTAATGAAATAAAAACAAAATATTGTGTATAACTATACACGTTTTGACATTTTATCAATACTTTCATTTTCGTACTTATAAATTAATAATAATACCTATCTTATTATAAGTTAATCAACAATTTTTCTTTTCATTAATATTATATAATGATATTTTTGGGACTTTGGCCATACATGAATAACTAATCTATTATCTCAGTATATATTATTGACTGTAAAATGTTTTAATTATGAAAACATATTTAATATATATTACCTTAATAAGTTAGTACATATCTATTCGTATTCAAATCTTATATTAAATTTAGTTGAATTATTGGAGGATTACTTATTTTTTTATATTTAATCAATTAAAAATATTTATATGAAAACCTTAAAACATTGTTCATATTGCGCCTGATGTGGAATGTGTACTGCATTTCAAATAATTTACTATAAATCGTTGATTAAGTTAGTAAATGATTGCATAAATAACACGATAATTCAAAATATTTAAATATAATTTAGGAATGTTGAATGTGCCCTCGGGTAAACTGAAAGAAACTACTTTCATGGAACTAGTTTTAGACGAGCTACATACAGGCAATAATTATGTAAAATATATTTTATAAACACATTTATATTAAATATTATTATAATAAGATTAAATTCGTTTTAACAATGTCGTCCGACGATGAGGAAGTATTAATACTGTATTGGAGGCCATGAAATAAAAAAGAAACGTGATTTTTTTCCTAGTTTTCTAATATGTTTAGTTGAAGTTTTTCGTACCAAATACTAGAAGCATCATACTTAGAAGAAATTGTTTTTGATGAGTGAGAAAGAGTGTTGTAAAATGAGGAATCAATATGATTTTGTTAAGTTATTGAATGGTTAAATACATGAATAGTGTCAATGTACGCGTACTGGATAATGAGGTATGAGAATTAATTGATTGGGTGTCAAATGGTAGTCATTCAAGAATTCTATCACCTAGATTGACCACTTCATGTCTGGAATTCAGCTTAAGATAAAAAAGTTAAATTTATGTGTGTGATAGTTATTTACATAATTTAGAAGTATTAAATATAAATGTGCATTTTTATCCTCGTACGACTCGGGAATATGCGTATTATTATGTGTTAGTAATATATGCATATTACAACTGTTTTAATCCATATCTCTTGTCTAGCTTTATCTAACGATGAAAGGAGAGCATCTGCTGTTTCACAGCAATTGGTTTTTTGATATTCTATGTATAATTCTTCACTTTCTTGGCTCCATCCCATGATATATTCTTTCCTATGGCCTCTTGGAATATGTTTTTTAGCAATTCCTATAACAAGGCCCACGAACCGATCATAATTTTCTGTCTTAGGTTTGATCCATCTAATACAGTTGTCGAGTTAGCGGCTGTATGACTCCCAGTTGGCTTTTTGAAAGTTCCAGCGAGGTTTCTGTACTAAGTTTACAATCGGGATCTGTATTCCAATGCTAATGATGATAAGACGATGTTGGCTTCTAGGAAAATCGTTCAAAACTATTCTTCTGATTGGTGGTGTTTGACCGTTATCATTTCTCGTTGTGAAGCATAGATCAGGATTATAGTCCTTCTGCCATCTCCCAAATCTAAATGTACCTAAGTCCTTTGCATCAAATATGAGGGATAAATTCTTTCGTTCGGCCCATTCATTTAATATTTCCCCATTCGCATCATTATTGTCATATCCCCATATTTGGTGGTGACTATTAAAGTCGCCTGCTATTAGCATGGGGTGCTTCAGGGATTGTAAGACAGAGTTCTCCCATCCTGTATCGGGAGGTTTGTATACATTAATGATGTTTAGATAATTTATTTTGACTTGTAAGAATGATGTATTATTATTATATTCGTGTACGGTAATTTCTTCCCAGGTTTCTATATCTTGACGTATATAAACTGCAGTTCCATACTTTTTGTAGTAGGATGCAGAAGCTAAGTTGAACCCTTGGACTGTTCCTCTATTTGTAAGTTGTTCTATGTCATGTGCATGTATTTCCTGGAGTAATATAACTGAGATATCATTGTCAAAGGCTATTCTAGAAAGGTAATCACTTTTGTTGCGACTGATTCCTTCAATATTTAATTGTAAAACGTGAAGTTGAGGACCCACGTCTCGGGTCAGTTGGCCCTGATAAGGGCCGTTTTGGCGATGAGTAATGTTGTTGTTGTTGTTAATGTTGTAAACCGAGAGATCCATTATATGAACAGTTCGGTCGCCGAAATTGGTAAATCTTTAGCCGTCTAGGACGTTGCCCGGGATACACTGCGTGGAAGCCATTTACCTTTGTACCCCTCCGTTGTTAATTATAACGTTTCCCCCAGCAGCGCACGAGACCGTATTACCCCCTCTATTCCGTATACGTTTATGTCGCGGTGGGTACACCGGGCAACGGTTGCGACTTGCGGTTCCCGCCGGCATATCACAGATGTCTATATTATACATATATTAATATAGACATCTGTGCGGCATATAAGCAAACCATACATTCAATGATTCTGTGGGTACAGTTTTCCCGATTTTGATAACAATTGATATCACTAAAATCAAATTTCGGGAGATCGGTTATGCCAGCCTTAGAATAATAAATTTCCCTTATAATAATAATAATATGCTTCCCGCCGTTGCCTGCGTCTTCGCTTATCGTATTTGTAATTTCTGTTATCGACATTTATGTTTCTGGTAGTGATGGGAATAAACGAATGATTTTAATAATCGAATGATTAGTAATCGAAAACAAAAATAATCGAATAATCGAATGATTAGTAACTGAAAAAAAAAAATAATCGAATAATTAGTAGTTGAAAAACAAAATAATCAAATAATTAGTAAATACCTAGTTGAAATAATAATAATCGAATGATTAGTAAATGGTTGAAATAAAAATAATCAAGTGTTTATGGTTTATGATTTACATTGCTTGAACTGGTCATATAAATAATCAAATGGTTATTTATAAGTGTGAAAATATAAAATGCATTTTCAATCCAAATATTTATATTTTATATGTATTATACCGATTAGTGTGGTGATTACTGATACCGGGAATTATACTAATGAATAATGATTAAAGTAAATAATAATACAATAATGGACAGTCGCATTCTTAATTTAGTACCCCTGACTTAAATCTTAGAATAACAACAAAGGAAAATAAACATTACAATTTATTACAAACAATTATTACAATTATTGCCACATTTCATCAGAATTAATTATTTTAAATATATTTTTTTATTTTAAGAACATCTGAAATGAATACATTTGGTGTTTCTTAATCCCACGTTAGTTTCACAATCAGTTTAGGCAGTGAGATAAGAAAAGCATTCGATTATTTTTACCATCACATGTTTATTTTGTTATGGTTTTCCTTACTAATTTTTATCATATGAATGTTTTATTCGATTAATTCATTCGAATGATTTTTTTCGAATGATTCATTCGATTATTTTATCATTCGAATGATCCATTCGATTATTATATCATTCGAATGATTCATTCGATTATTTTATCATTCGAATGATTTTTAAAATAATCGAATGATTCGATTATTCCCATCACTAGTTTTTGGCGACATTCGATGTATATGCATCTCAGAGTAATAGTAATAATAGATGCATATATCTGCCGCCGCGCCGGTACAAAAACCACGTTTTATTTGTTGTCTCGTTTGTTGTAGTTGTAATTTTATTTACATATTCTTATTCGTAAAATTACTAATTAATATACTTAAATACCAACTATAAATTTATTTTAGTTCGTATCGTGATTGACATAATGGATACTATATTTTGTATTACGCATTTCTATACTGAACGAATAGAAAAATATATGTATCTTACGGCAAAACGTAACATACTTATTTTTTGTTCATTAATCTTTATCCCTAGATTAGCATTTTCCTTTATCATATCTATTGCTTCTTGAATATATGCGTTGAATATAATTGGAGATAATGTGCAACCTTGTCTTACTCTCCTGTTTGTTTTTACTTCTTCCTCGTCTTGAATCCTTATAACTGCGAATTCATCCTTGTATAGGTTATACAGAAGTTTCCTATCTGCGTATTTTATGCTTAATCTTTTCATCATTTTAAACATGACCTTCCAGTTTTATTATCAAATGCTTTTTCAATATCCACAAAAGCTACAAATGTTTGTTTGTCTTTCCTAATTCTTTTTTGGATGATTATCCTTAACGTCAATATTGCTTTTCTCGTTCCCATAATCCTTCTAAACCCGAATTGGTCTTCTGTCAATTATCGTTCTATTTTATCTTCAATATGTTTGAATACAATCTTTGTTAGTATTTTAGAGCATGGGATAGCAAACTAATGGTACGATATTCTTCACATTTCTTTGCTGCTGTTTTTTTTGGAATGGGGATAATTACGTATTCTTCAGGCAATTCACCGATTTCATATATGACTGATAATTTGGAATAATTCCCTTTTAAATTTTTCTCCTGCCTTAGAATATATTATATAAGATTTTTATAAATTACAATTTTCAAATGTAAAGATATTTTTTTCAAAAGTATCTTCTAGAGTTTTGAAGTTAAAATGTATAAGCCCAATTATTCCTTAACCAACTGATACTTTGAGATATTGGATAGATGTTAATATTTAATTATTAAAACCGTAATCAATGGACTTGAAGAAAAAAAATTTTAAATTTTATTAGCCTAATTACCGCATACCTCTTCTTTTTTTTTAAAAAAAAAAAAAAGGTGAATTATGACTCAATTCCAAAGCGTCCTATCATATGGCGTACCAATGTATCCAGTGGCTTGGTGAATATGGGTCCAAAACAAGCGAATACCTGTATCAAATATTGAACGGGTAGTGGGTAACCCTTACTACCAGTGACGCAATTTTAAGTTTTAGGGGTAACAGTCTTAATGGGTGTATGATTATTATTATTATTATTATTATTTATCACAAAATGTATAACATTGATTAACGTGTATCAAACACTTTTAAATTGTATACTGTTAAACCCTACGATATACATTTTAATATGTTATTCAAAATAAGCGAGGGGCATATTTTTCATTAATTAAAGGTGGAAAGGGAAGATCTGAGATTGTAAAGAGTAGCGACAAATTGAAGAGGGGGAAATAAAATATTTTCGTCCCAGGGCGCATTTACTCTAAATGCGCCCAGTCTACACTGAACGAATCTGCCATGAATTTTTAATTTACTAACGATCAGAAACAAATTTAAGATGTATTTTTAACCAATGTCCAATATAAATATTACCGGAAAAGATGATTATTTTGGAATTGTTAACATTCTCTAGTCATTGTTGACAGTTCCTGATGATATTAAGCATTGTTGAATATTTCGTAGTTGTAACTACATTTCCATTTTATTTTAGGCAATTTTGTAAATTGACACAAGTGATCGAATAGACTACAGATAATCTCAACTAGGTTTTATTGCTCATAATAATTGATTATTGTGTATCGAGCTCCGCTTTGTCGTATCGTATCGTGTAACGAACTGTAAAAAACAGTGGTGTTTATACAATGTTTCATTGCTTCACTTGTTAAAATTACAAGTTTATTTATTTATTGATTAATTTAACGTATAAATTGTTCAAATCATTGTTTTTCGTGAACAAAACATGATTCAGTACGCCGCATGAATTCCTTATTTATTGCAGCAGTAATTTCTTCATCAGTCAGTTGATTGCATGCTTCTGTTATTTTGTCTTTTAAATTCTGAAGATTTTAATAAGATTTATAGGAGGGTTGACATAAAATACTGTTATTAAGTGACCCCATAAAAAGAAATTTAGTGGCGTAAGGTCATGCAATCAATTGACAAATTTATTTGTTAAATTAATCAATAAATAAATAAACTTGTTACTTGAATATAAATTACACTTATTGTTAATTATTGATCAATTCCAATAGAGCCATTAAATGTCACGAAATAAAAAATATACCTGCTTATTTACGTTTTTTCTGCTATAAGTACATACTATATATGCTATAAGTATATAGGTATACATACCTAATTTAAAGTGAAAATTATACAGTAGATAAAATTATAATAACGTGTAAATATCAATTTAATAAATAAGAGTGAAAATATCAAGCCTTAACAATTCTAGAATAATTATTTTCAGAGTTACAGTTAAAAAAATTTAAAATCGTGTGCATTTTACAGTTTTTTTGGTTAAATTGCTGTAACTTGGTCAATATTAGACTTAGAAAGTTAGTTTAACTACCAAAATTCTTTAAAAAATATAAGCAAAAAAAATTTTGAAACTCGTAAAAATACATATTTTTGTGTCATAAAAACCAAAAAAATCAGAATTTAAATTGCAGGTCTCTACGCAAAGATATTGTTTTCGGTTAGCGTTTACATGCTGTATATTGTTGATTTTATGTATAAATGTATATTTATTTTTAGGCAGTCGCCCCAAGTAAGACATTTGAATGGTAAATCGGAACTTGGTTATGGCCTTTTAATTACAATCTTTTGTATTATACATTTTTATTACGTATATTTCACTAGGTCAGGTACCAGTTATCCAATAAATAGTAATAATTGTTACTAACTTTTAGAAAAGAAGATGTTCTATTAGATACAAATAGAGAGACACTTTTAAATAGATGGCGAGTACCAAAAATGTATTTTTTGTCCATTAAAAATAATTCTGTCGCCACGTCACTGAATGTATCCAACTTCTCAGTAAGTACTTCATAAAGAAATAACTAATCTAAATTACTATATGATGTAGATAGGTTCAATCGTAAGTTACATTTATTCGCACATTAACGATTTTCATAGAAAACTTTTCGGTTAATTCATGTAGGATTTGTTTTTCTTGACGTATTAATTAGATTTAAATTGTTATTTTAAATGTATTTAATTTATTAATATTGATGTTATTGTAAATTTTTAAGGATTAAGGATTGTTATATACGGAATGGTGTTATAAAATCATGGAATAAAAACAGTACCTACTATGTGATCTCCATGACGTCGTTTTATGAGTATATAGCTAAAATTAAATCAATACTTCGGTCATGCGTCGCAGGCCCATAATGTTAGCATGGAGTGTTATTTTCCTATGATTGTTATGAGAATGTAATATGTTACTACGGTATTAATAATGATTAGGTTGTGTAAATGGCTACTGACGGCGAGGATGGAAGTCTCTTTGATCTGGACACAGTGCGGTCATTACATAAGACAGTAGTAGCTTTAAGAACAGCTCTTGAGCGATCAAAAGCTGAACTGGAGTTAGTCAGGAAATCCTGTAGCGCCATGGATGATAAAAAGGTAGACATTTTCTCAATTTCGTTCACCAATTGTGAATAGAACATAATCCTTTAGCTAAACCAAAATATTTAAAATCTAAGATGAATGAAATATAAATTTTTTTCTTTTTTTAAATTATACAAGTTACAACATTTTAATGTATCATTTAGATTGTGTGTCAAAATTCTGAAGAAACTGATGAAATTGAGTTAATATTTACAACAGATGACACTATAAATGTGTCACCCAATGAAGATCTTGTTTCTTTTGATAAGGTATTAGAGACAGATATTTCAAAATGTGGAGCAAATTCCAAAGAAATTACCAATACAAAATATCTTAGCCCTTTACGACCTATTTTAAAAGATATTACACTAAAAACACAAGAAGTTGAAGCACAAACAGATATTACAGCTTTACCTTTGCAATGGCGTTCTGAAGGATTTTTAATTAATCAAGCCAAAACTACATCACCAAACACAACATTACCATCCAAATTTATTGTACCAGTAGATAAAAATACACGAAAACAATGTTTGCGCGTGTCCAAAAAAACAACAGAATCAAGAAGGGTTATGTTGTCAGATATTAATTTTACGAGTATGGTACCCGAGTTGTCAAGAAGTGTAGACCATTTATGTAGGCAACCTGGACCAATTAGTCGTGAACCATCGAGATCTAAGTAATTATTTTATTAAATAATAAACTAATTATTTCCTTATTAATTTATTGTTTTTCTTTTACAGATTTCCACGAAGTCCTGGTTATTATTCAGTAGGTTCATCATCTTCACGTTACGATTTTGGTTCAGTATTTTCAGTACATTCATCATGTTACCGATGCCAAGTAAGACCATCAGTAATGTCATTGGAAGCACGCCATAATGCTTCTTGGTCATCTGTACCATCTTCACCTACTAAATGCAGGCGTTCAGCTAGTGTTCCATGTGAACCATGTGCATCCTTACAAGATGTGAAATATTCATCTACAGCTACATTAAAAGCAGAAGATGAAGTACCAAAAAAAATAAAAAATAGAGTATCATTTAAAGGTCAGATTACTATTTAACAGAATTTAATAAAAGTTTAATAACAAAAAATTCTTTAGAATTGGGTAAAGTGCGTTTATCGATGCCAGATTTAAGAAAATCTGAAGGCGATTCAACTGATTCACTTATAGAAGAATCTGAATGTACTGTACGTAATGCAATAGATTCGTTTATAACTGGATGTTCTGCAAATGTAAAGGAATGCAAAATACATAGACGTTATTCAGAACCATATCACAATAATACAGGTTAGAGAATTATTTTTCATTACTTATCTTCAATTTTAATAAATATCTAGTCTCTTTATTGGTATTTATATATTCTTGTTTCAAAATATTATTTTTAGTTAATTCATTTATTATTATATATATATATATATATATTACTATATTAGTGTAATTTTCTTATTAATTTATAATTTTAATAAATTGTGAGTTAAAAATCTGTGATATAAAAAACCTTAGTTTCATCTTCAGAGTGAACTATCTACTATATAAGAGAAAAATAATCTTTACCCTATGACAATTATAATTAAACTAAAACAACTCATGAATAGTAATTGAACCATTTTTGATATTTATGTTGAAAATAATTATAACTTTATAAAATAAAGAGCATTGTTTATTTATTTATTTATTAAACAAAACTGGTTTCATTAAAAATTAATAACTGCTTTACATTTATAAAAAGTTATTTGAACAATAGCTTTTGAATTTGAATGAAACAAAAATTGTATTTGAAGAATAGTAATCAGTTGTATGTATGTATATATATATATATAACAATAATAAATTCAACTTATTAAATTTAGTGGAGAGTGTAAATGTATATATATATTTTTTTTATAGAATGTTCAATGTCTGTGTATGGCAAACCTTATTTGCCTAAATCAATTTATGATCTTCAATTGAATGCTTTTGTCAAAGTAATAACTAACTTCGGTAAAGTAGTAGGCGGGCGTTTACGATACATAGGTCATGTGGCTCCTAACACGGAACCACTAGTAGGAGTTCAATTTGATCATAAAATTGGAGACTGTGATGGATCATTAAATGGGATAAGATATTTTGAATGGTAAGTAAAATAAAAGCATTTTATTTTTAACAATCAATTAATATATTTTAACTTTTCAGTGGAATAAATAATGGTCAATTTGTTCCATTCCAAAAAATTGTTATGGCCTGGAGAGATATTTAAAAACGGCGTTATATGAATTGGAAAATTGATTTTATGTTTCATAATTAATAATAATTATTCAATTAATTCTTGTTGTGCATTTACTATAATCAAAACTAAATTATATATTTATTAGATGAATTAACTGTTAACTTAGATGAATTTACTGTTAACATTAATTAATAACTATTGTACCATTATATGTTTAAATTAAAGTATTTTATCAACATAAATAAAATTTCAGATGATAAATTATATTTGCCAGCATTTTTCTTTATCAATTTATTTAGCATGGCTAAAAATTCAAAATGTATAATATTCTATATTCTAAAATTATCATTTCAATATGCTTGCTTACATAAAAAGACTCAAAATTATGTAAGCCCATTTTTCTTTTTTTTAAACTGCACTTTCATAATATTTTGATTCTTTTTGTTTCCTAACTGCTTGTATGCATTTAGCCATTGTGGGTGAAGATCTACTTATGGGATCTGTCATATAGAAATCTTCCAATACAATTTGTTTTACATTTAGTGGTGAAGTGGCAGACTGGGCAGATAAATCCTAAAAAATAATGATTTTAGTAAAAAAAAAAAAAATACATTAAAATTAAGGCTGTAAATAGTTACTTTAGCTAAATCTGAAGCCTGTGCCAAATAGTTTGCTTGTTCTAGATCTCCATACCTAGTAATGCTTGGACAAACATCAGTTAAACGGTCACGTACTTCATTTAAAGTATCATAAGGAAGTTTTACGCCCACAAACTGAAATACCAAACAAATATATATATATATATTTAATTATTAGTATACAACAAACTGTATTTTTTATTTTTTTCATCAAGTCATTAAGATATCAATAAATGCCTAATAAATTACACAAGTAAATTTTAATTCCAATCCAATTAGTCCGCGAGAATTATTGAGTTTACATGCTGTTGCCATGTTTTGGATGAGAAGTATTTAACTCGGTTTTTTCCATGAAATCGGTTGTAATAAATTTCATTAATTCAGTGACATTTTTAATTTTTAAGTATGCAGTGAATAATTAGTCATAGACTATGGAGCAATAGAAATGATGCAGAGAACTATTGTTTTAGAAGAATTTAATGAGACAAATGTTTAAGAGTTTAAGTGAACCCGAAATTCGCATGCCACACAGGTCTTATAATTGTTTTGTAAAATAGCATATAAGATTGAATTTGGACTTCAGGAGAAGGTGAAATAGGTGAAATCTACAATTAGCTAGTTTTCTTTTATTTTAAAGGTGAGGTTATCAAGTGAAATATAATAAATATATATGACATTCTTTTTTTTTTAAATATTTATTCTTACTTCAGAAATTGCTCTGATAATTTTCCAGTCTGATCGTGCCATTCCTGGAGGTTGTACAGCCATCAAGGTTTGTTGTGCACGACCTTCAGTATTTACATAAGTTGCTTGTTTTTCTGTATACGCAGCTCCTGGGAGCACAATATCAGCAATTGCTGCTCCAGCATCTCCATGATGCCCTAAATTTATATTAAAAAATTAATTCATAAATATTTAAATATATATTTTTTTTAAGTACTGTTTTTTATTATTAAAGGTAAGGTTTATGACATCCTATTGATCACTATTATATTAATATAATTGTATTATTATAATATGTATTATTAAATCCTTGGAATGACCTTTGATAATAACCTGAACTGGAAAAAACATATTTCCATCCTTAAAACCAATGCTATCAAGACAACTAACATCATTAAAATATTAGCAAACAACAAATGGGGAGGACAAAAAGAAATCCTTCTTAATTTATATAAAGCACTCATTAGATCTAAAGTAGATTACGGTTCCATCATATACGGCAGTGCCAAAAATACTATGTTGGCTAAACTTGAAACAATCCAAAACACAAACTTACGACTAATAAGGGCCAGCGCACACTGAAAGAGCAAAAATGCTCCGAGCTGCTCGGATCAGCTCCGAGCTGTTTGGACATAATTAGAACACGAGTAAAGTAATTGATGCGCGCACACTTATCAGTCAACATCAACACACGACAAGACAAAACAAAGCATGATCGGTCTTGTTCGGTCTGGTTCTATTTTTTCTCCGAGCAAAATATGAAAATGTTATGTAATTGTATAAATTTGTTTACTCATACGAATAGCTTACAACAGAACACTCGTTATTTTGGTGTCACTCGCAGATTTTTATGATTTTATTCTTAATACTATACTTCATAAATATTTCATAATTATTTTAAAATGGGATGCGATCCAGAGAAATTGATCAATCTTGTTTTTTTAAGAAAATCTATTTACGATTTTACCGATAAAGAGCATAGCAATAGAATCACCCAAGACAGATTATGGAACGATTATTTTCATTTATTTCACTATTTAACAAAAATTGCCACAAAAGCGGTATAACAACATTATCTTCATCAGAACTCATCTTGACGACTGGTGTATAAAACAAAAAACGAATCGGAAATTATTTTGTCTTGTTCGGTTTTGTTTTGTCAGTATGAATGAAATTTGTTCGGAGCCGTTTGGAACAAAATGTTTCGACTAGCCCGGAACAGTTTTGCTCTATCAGTGTGCGCCCGGCCTAACAGGTGCATTTAAAAGTAGCCCGATCAACAGTCTGCTATGCATTTCAGGGGAGACATCACTAAAAAAGAGACGGAAATTACTTGAACTTCAATACGCTATTAAAATCGCCTCTTACCCGGACCACCCAACCTATAAAACTATATTTAAAAAAATAAATAAAGATACGAATAACGTACCCACCAACACAAGCAAACCAATTGGCATAAGAATAGAACCTTTCTTTAACACGCTCAACATTAATCCTAAACACATTATAAAAACTGTCTCTCCCATCAAACCACCTTGGAGACCAAATAAATTTGAAATAGATTTCAAATTTGCTGATAATAATAAAAATAATACAGACCCCCGGATATTTAGGAACCTTTATAGCGAAAGAATGCAAAACAACGATCAAATTTTAGTATTTTCAGATGCATCCGAAACTGACAATAGTATTGCTTTTGCGATAATTATAAACAATTCTGTTTATAAATTCAGACTACCAGCCCTGAACAGCTTTACCGCTGAAGCCTTAGCAATCAGGAAAGCAATCCAAATAATAAATGAGATGCCAAACCATTCGTTCAATATTCTTACTGATTCTCTGAGTACATTGACAAGCATTCAAAATGCAAAAAAAATATTGAAATCACCAATGACATTACAATCCTTCTCAATACTACTCAAAAACATATAACATTAACATGGATACCCAGCCACATTGGAATTGAAGGGAACGAAAGAGCAGACGCAGCAGCGAGACAAGCAACGGACGATCAGACCATCGAAACTATTCAAGTTTTCTCCAAATATGACCTCAAAAGAGAGGCCAAATATACCATAACTAACCTATGGCGCATCGAATGGAACCTACTGAGAGACAATAAATTAAGGGAGATTAAACCTAACTCGGACAGATGGACAAACCCTCTCACCCTAAACCGTGAACAGGACATTATATTAACGTGTCTAAGAATAGGAGACACCTGGCATACACATAGACATCTCATGGACAATAGTGAGCCCGAACCATGCACCACTTGTGAACTGGAAGTCTCGATCAAACACCTGTTGTTAGAATGCCGCAAATTCAACGAAGAAAGAACCAAACACAACATCCCAGTCTGTCCGAATGCCTCAACAACGAGCCACAAAATATCCACAACACACTACAATTTGTCAAAGTCACTAATTTATACAAAACAATCTAACCTTCATACACCATGTAGCTATAAAATTTTTACTGTAGTAATCTATATAGTTATCTAAGCCTAGCCTAACCATACTTTTTCAATTTTAATCAATCTATCTTTCTTGTACTATTATTAATACACCCTTAACATTGTATTCACTATAGTACCACCTAGAGAAATTACGTTTATATAACTACTTTTTATTGTTTTTCCTTACCAGGCCAATGACCTATGTTGTCGAGGCCTTTATTTATAATAAAAAAAAAAAAAAAATTCTATTATTCTAGTTATTTACCATTTATAAATATGTAATTTTCACTTCATCAAATATTTATTTTAAAGCATTTAAATTATTTTGAATAAATTTCAGAGAAAATAAGTACAATCTGAATACACTATAATTATACAGAGAATTTTTCCTATAAAACTATTGTGTTTTTTATATGTTTTATTTTTGTCAATTTTACCAAAGATGTTTGTAAAAAAGACTCCTTACAGATTTTTTTTCCACATATTTGTGTGATATATAAGATTTTATAATCTATATTTCAAGAGTAATTATTTCTTCATCATCAAATAATGAAACAAGTAATTAAATATTAATCTTTTATTTTAATACATATTTTCTGGTTTATTTTGACTAGTCTGATATTTAAATGAATAGTTCAATTATCATACTTAGATTTATGTTAAGATCAAAGGAACTTACCAAGTTTATTCTTAATTTAATAATATATTATATAGTTTACTGAAAATCATTTAAAATCCATAGAAAAATAATTACACCAATAACTATGCAACAACATATAAAAATATCATAAATGATACTAAATAGTTAAAATCATATTTTCTTATTACCTTGATATATAACCAGAGTTCCAGTAGGTTTGATTTTTGTTAATGCTTCATTGTCAGCTCCTAATAAATAGAGAACTTTTGGAGCAGATAAACTTAAATTTGGTTTGTAACCCAAGTCTAATGCAGCTACTTGTCCAGCAACTTGTTGCAATACATTTAAAATTTTCCATCCTTTTTCAGCCTAAATTTATTTTAATTTTAATGTAATATAAATAATTATGAAATTATTATATTAAATAAAAAAATTAATTACGTTTTTTGATAACTCTTGAGAAAGCTGCTGTGCCTGGGCTAAAAGTATAGCACCATCTTTTTGTTCAAATTGTTGAGCCCCTAAAATGATAACTGGACGCTTAGCTTGAGAAAATTTAACAAAGAATGCATGCCTTTTTTCTGCTAAATCTTTAAGAATTGCTGGGGATTCACCTAAATACTAAATATAAAAAGAATAAGGCATGTTTTTAAAAAAAAGAAATATTTATCTGTAAAACGAACTGTTCTTATTTATTTATATTAAAAAATCGATAAAAATATAAAACATGACTTACTTCATAGTCATACGACAAATCAACTTTAGGTCCCAATAGAGCTATTTCAAGATCATTGTGTACATATGCTTTACGAATACGTGTATTTAACAATGGGGCTTCAAAACGTGGGTTAGTACCAATTAAAAGTACCAAATCAGCTTGCTCCAGTCCTTTAATTAAATTTATATTAAATTTAAAAATTATTTTTAAAACATTTAACTTACCAGCAATACTGCTATTTAAAAGATATGAAGATCTGAAATCGGTACCAGAACCAGTCACTGGGAATGGTTCTTCTGTGTATAATTCTTCACTTCCCAAACTATTAAGTAAATCTTTAAATGCTATCATGGATTCAGCATCTGATAAGCCACCACTCACACCTACAATCTAGAACATAAAAAAATGAATTAATTAAATTAGTTGATTTAATTCAAACTTAATTTAATTTCAATTCTTACATCTCCATTTGCATTAATCAATGCTCTAGATGTTGCTACTAATGCATCTTCCCATTCAACTGGTACCAAATTTCCTTGTTTATCCTTAACTAATGGAGTAACTAGCCGTTGACGTTTAAGCCCATCATATGAAAAACGTGATTTATCTGATAACCATTCTTCATTGACATCCTATTAAAATAAGTTATACAAATAAATAAAGATAAAAATGCAATAATATCATTATTTAAAAAAAATACTTCGTTTAATCGAGGTAATATTCTCATCACATCTCCAGCTCTTGTAGACACAACAATATTGCTTCCCAATGCATCCAAAACATCTATACTATCAGTTTTTCTAGTTTCCCAAGGACGTGCAGTAAATGAATATGGTTTACTAGTTAATGCTCCAACAGGACACAAATCAATCACATTGCCACTCAATTCAGATAAAAACATTTTCTCTATATAAGTTCCAACCTAACAATTAAAAACAAATATGATAAATACTATGAATTAAATTAAACTTAATATTGTGTTTTATAAGATTCATTAATATTTCATTGGAAAATTCAATACCTGCATATCTGAACCACGTCCAGTTGTACCTAGATCATCAACACCAGCTACTTCTGAAGCAAAACGTATACACCTTGTACAATGTATACAACGTGTCATTATAGTTTTAACAAGTGGACCAATATCTTTATCTTCAACAGCTCTAAAATATAATTCTGATTATTATAATTATAATTATAGTTATTATTAATTAAGACAACGAAATAAAGAACCTTTTTCCACTAAAATCAATATCAACAAAACGAGATCTATCACTACCAAATGCCATACTCTGGTCTTGTAAATCACATTCACCTCCTTGATCACAAATAGGGCAATCAAGAGGATGGTTCATCAGCAAAAATTCCATAACACCTTCGCGAGCTTTACGTGTTAATTCAGAGTTTGTTTTAATTTTCCAACCATTCATCACTGGCATAGCGCATGCTGCAACTGGCTAAAATAATATTTTGAGAATAATTTATCAAAATATGATATATTGATTTATAGTAATATAAAACGACTTAAGAGGACACTACACCCGCATGTGTTGTCTATGTCTTACAAACACCTAACATAGTAAATTGTACTCACAGCAGATCACTTTTATAAAATTTAAAGGTAAGATTATTATATAGGGTTTCTCATTGGCATTTTATTATTTTTTAATTTTTAAACTAGTTATAAATATTTTAAGTTGTACTAACAATTTACAATTTTAAAATACTAATAAATCACTTTAAATTTTAAATACAATAAAATGCTAATGAGAAGCCCTAGATAATAATCCTACCTTTAAATTTTATAAGGGATCAATTCACTCTAATTTTTAAACTAATGAAGATAAAAGTGATCTGCTGAGAGTAAAATTTGCTATGTTACGCGTTTGTAAAAAGAAGACAACATATGCGGGTATAGCATCATCTTAATAAGAAACTATACCTTGGGTGATCTTTCAACTTCAACTAAACACATTCTACAATTTCCTGCAACAGCTAAACGTTCATGATAACAAAACCGAGGTATTTCTACACCAGCAAGAGCAGCAGCCTAAAAAATTAAACAAAATGTGATACTCAGTAATATACATTTTGAAAGCTATAAAACTGAATTTACTTGTAATACTGTGGTTCCAGGATCTACAAAAACTTTTTTGTCATCGATAAATACTTCAAGTTTAGATGGTGGAGCATTAGAATTTGGTCGAACTTGTCCCGATGAAATAACTAACCGAATACAGGGCGCAGCACGCTGCAGTGTTGTCCGAAACATTGTAGTTAAATGAAGTCGAATTAACCGTATTTTCTTAAATCACAAATTAACACAATTTAATTTAGTACAAGTATAAAAAATCTCATATATATATATATATAAATACATACACGTATATAATTATAAGATAATATTATACTGACGAGAAAAATTACAATGTGAGAGAAATATTAGAAATCAAACCAAGTTCAAATGATAAGAGTCATATGATAATTTTATACCTTGTTACCATAAAACATAATTGTGTTATAAGAATATGCTTGCTATCATTATATCTTTATATGTCTATGCTAGCTATAGTTGTTAACTAAAACCATATACCACACTTCTATAATTTTGTGATAAACCTTGTGTGGCGACCATAGACATATTAATTAGCATTTTTTTTTATCAATATTTGTTAAAAATCATAAGGGATTTACTTATATTTAGAGATGGGACTTATCGTTCATTAAGGTGAACTAGTTCAGTCGTGCATCGTTCACTCTAGTTCACCGTTCTGTTTACTCACGAATCGACGACAAATCATTGACCGTTCATTGGCAAATCGTTCAATCGTTAGTCGATTTTGAACACGACCAGCGACCGCTGCTATAGCATTTATTTATACCATCAGCGATAACGCACCTTGTGTATTATGATTTATGTGTATCAGTTTGTGTAAATTTTAGTATTGTATTCATACAACTCAATACTCCTTCACCAATAAATTATGAAGTGGGCCATCGTGCCTTCTGTATACCTAGAGGCTGGTAGGGTTAGGATACGTCCCGATTTGGCGGGACATTCCCGATTTTTAATATACTTGTCCTGCGTCCCGTTTTAATGTTTAGCGGGACGCGTATGTCACGATTTTTATGAGTTTTTTAAATTTTTGTCCTACAAGCCAGCGGGACAAGAAAGTCCTGATTTTTTTACAACTACTTGGAACAAAATATTTGTAGCATCTAACATTAAAACAATATTGATATGTTTTTAGATTTTCTAACTACTTTTTAAAGAATAAAGATTATAGGAAATACCTGCCTACGATTATCGTTATAGTTTAATCTTATCGTATAGACTATTACTATGTACTAACTATCTTATCGACTTTTACATTTTTGCTATATTACATGGCCAATATAGAAAACTACATAGAAATAAATAAATAAATAAAATAAATATATACAATTTTGAACTGGTTAAATCGTACTTTTTATCTCAAGAAAATACTTCAATAAAATATTGTCTGATTTTTTTAACCATGAACTAGCAGAAGCTTATTTGGAATTTTTAGCAAATATCGGTAATTTATTCAATTCTATTATAATGAAACTTGAATCGAGTGAATTTTTAATTAATGATCTATGTAATATAATGGAAAAGTTAAGAAATGATTTAATTGAAAGAAAAAAAGAAAAGTTTTATGTGCTACAGTTCGTTCTGCAATAATAGGAGCTCAAAATAATAAAAAAAAAAAAACGCCTTTTAGACGAGGCTGATATGTTTTATGATTAATGTATTTCCTATTTGGATAAGTGGTTTCCTTTGGAAAAAAATAAATTACAGTTATTCCGTTGTTTATCACTAAGTACAAAAAATTACGAAAATATAAATATACATGAAATTGCAAAGGTAGCAGACATGTTATTAATTAAAATTAAAGAAAATTTTTAGTTTGAAGAAATATGAGAATTTAAGTTATTTTTGGTAAAGTATGCATCAGATAATACTTTTGAAACTACCTCATCTAATAAAAAATGGGTTCAATTTTTAAAAGAAACTAATGCCCCTAACCTTGAAAAAATTATTAATTATTAGGGTTCGGATTTAAAGGCAATATAATCAATAAAAAAAGCATTTAAAATGTAAAAAAAGGCAAAAAAAAGGCATTTAATTTATATAAAAAAGCAATTCATAAATATACTACAAAATAAAATAGTGAACATTTTGTAAACACTTTCAAATGCATACATTTTGAGAAAAATAAAAATTAAAAATGAGCATGAATACTAAACTACATTAAGTTTATGCTATTTTGTATAAATAGATTAGGTACCTTTTTCTTTAACCAGGTTTGTCCTAAGAATTAGTTAAAAACAATTTTAAATATTAACTTACTTGAGTTGTACCAGTTAATGTAATGCAAAATAAACTAATTGGTATTAAAAAAAAAATTGACTACCATGTATTTTAATAAGCTTTATTGATAAATATTGCGAATAATAAAACCTAATTGTAGCGATAATACGCAAGCTGTGTATAAAATTATAAAATCAACTGAAAAATTAAACACAAAATAGGCATTTATAAGTACAAAAGGTCAAAAAAAGGCAAAAAGGCATTTATAAGTAAAAAGGCAAAAAAAGGCAAAAAAAAAAAAGGTCCATCGTCTAAGAAATTAAATGAAACACATTTTTGTATAAAAATTATTTTTCTATTATGATTAATAAAAGAAAGGCATTTGCCTTCAAATCCGAACCCTATTAATTATGTATTATCAATACCACATTCGAATGCGATGTCAGAACGTATTTTTAGCTTAATGAAAACTGCGTGGAGAAGTGATCGAAACAGATTATTGTTGCAAAATTTAGAAGCTGAATTAAAACTAATTTTGATGAAACCTGCAAAGAGTTTAGAAAGTTTTTGGATACTCCCAAAGGAAAAAATTTATTGAAAAAAATATGATCATCAGTTGTATTAATTTAAGAATATCCATAATTTTTCATAATTATTTTACTTTATTATAGATACTAAGATACCTAATCAATTTACAATTTTTTTTTTTTGTCGTCCCGATTCCCGCTTTTTAATAAAGCGGGACGTCAATATCCCGATTTTTTACAATATTAAATATTAAAAAATTATGTGTCCCGCGAGTTAAAAAAAAAAAAATCCCAACCCTAGTGGCTGGTATAATGCATACAAACATAAAATGTTCCACAATTTATTTATAAATATAAAATATATGAATAATTTTTATTATACTATAATATATCTATATTATATTGTATTTAGGTGGAAATAAATAAAGGGCCTAGATGGGAGGGTAATTGTTCCGGGTAACAGTTTTTTAAGGGTGGTTTTTTAGTACACATTATTAACTATACCCAGATGTCCTTACATTTTTATTATTAGGTAATAGCATTGATTATAGAATAGATTCTATTCTATAATCAATGGTAATAGGTATATAATATTTGGTGGTCTTAAAGAAATAAATGAATAAATGAATAGTCGCTTAAGACAAAAAAAAAAAATGTTGGACGTCGGCACCGACATTGTTCAAATATACATGTATATTTAATCAATGGCGCCGATTTTTCCATTTTCTTATCGTTTGTTCGTTGTTATCATTCTTGGTGAATGAATCATAGATATTATAAGAATAATTCTTATAATTCTTATAACTCTTAAGCCGCGTCCAGACCAAGAAACAAAACAAAAAACATTGTTGTCGACAAAATATAACAAAAAGTTACCGACAAAGTTACTGACAAAAATTAAAAACACACGCGTCCAGACCAAAGAAACATTAATTGTTGGAAACAAATGTATGACAGTCGACACTCGACATTTAATCTTTATCAAAATGTGGTTTGAGGACGACGTTGCGATCGCTGCTGCTGCTGCTGCTTGCGTAATTGGGTTTGGTCCCATAATACTGGCCTTTCATAGTATAAATCAATTAACTGACACACTTTTTCTCTAGATAACTCCATGGTAGGTATTTACTATTTACGAATAATAGAAAATGTGTACATATATTAAAATATTTAAAGTGATCAGTAGTGACTAAATCGACCAACTGAACTTACTGAACACAAAATAGTTCAATTTCAAAAAAATATCAAAATATTTCTGTGATAAATAATATTACAGGTTGCGACCGGTCTGGACATGCCGATACATTGTCGATGACAAAGTTTGTAAACATCCTTTGAAGTTTACCGCTACTCGGCCGATAACAAAAATTTGTCGACGACAGGGTCCGTGACAATGTCGTTGACAAAATTTTAAAAACATGATCTAAAGTTTGTCGACGACAATGTCGAAAACATATGTTTCCGACAAATGTTTCTTTGGTCTGGACGCGGCTTTATAATTCTTATAATATCTATGGAATTAATAGCATCTTAGTGCGAGGTCACACGAGCGTTTTATTAACGGACGTTACGACGGACGTCATGACGTCCGTTGTTGAAATGCATTAAGCAAATCGTAACGGACGTTATAGCATGTCTTGTCCGTCGTCAACGTCGAACGGACGGTAAATCCAACGGACGTCGTATGTGTGGCTGCTACGTATGATTGTAATGAATTTCAACAACGGACGTCATGACGTCCGTCGTAACGTCCGTTAATAAAACGCTCGTGTGACCTCGCACTTAAAGGTCAATTCACACTATACGGAACGTCACCGTCACGTCACAGACCGGCAACGTCACGTCAAATATATCAGTCATTCACACCTAAACGTCAAAACGCAGAAACGCCACGGGAATATTACCGACGCGACGTGATAAACTTGCTCACTGCTCTGTGTTTTTTGTATATCTTGTTATTTTTAATGAAAATTTAATTTATTATATTATTACTTCATTATGCTAAAATTTAGCAACAAAAAATTGGCAATAATTGCAATCATTTTAGACGAGGAAGGAGAAAACATTCATCATTCATAATTGAATATTATGAATTAAAATTAATTATGATTAAAATATATAATAATTATAATATAATAGGTATATTGTATGTGATGTGCTCAAACAACGCTAAATAAATAAATATAAATATAAATAATAAATATTAAGCCAGTTTTCCACTAAACGGACAGTTGTGTTTATGTTGTGTCCGTGTTTTCTACAATCTGATTAACAAAAACAAAACTGAAACAAAACCAAAACTCTTGTTTCCATCAAACGGGCTACATTTTGTTCGAGTTTAGTTTTCGTTCTCGGTCCTTTTCCACTGGTTGTATCGAGTTTTTATTTATT
>JASXSY010002096.1:0-40718 GCA_034509805.1 Sipha maydis
AATTAGAATACGAAGGTCTAATAGGTATATTAATAAGGATAGGAAGATGGTCGCTTCCAAACGGGTCCGTCAGCACGGACCAAGAGCAAGATAAAGATAAGTTAGGCGAAGATATCGAGATGTCGACCATAGTATCGGGAAAAGGAGGGCGATTGATTCTAGTAGCCTCACCATTATTAAGCACGCAGAGACCATAATCCAAAATAGCGGAGTGGATCAAATTGCCCCTGAAGTCTGAAGTGGAAGATCCCCAAACTGGATGGTGACCGTTAAAATCACCTCCAATTAATGAAGACCGATTCATAAGAGAGAATATATGATTGAAAGTTTCTGGAGAAGGGTTAGACGAGGGAGGGATATAAATTGACCATAAATCGACGATTTTATCATTGATCGTAACCTCTATTCCTATTGCATCTATAAAGTGAAGTTCTAACATATGCCTAGTGTTATCGTTAAGGGAAATGCGTTTACTATTAATAGACTGGTGAATTACAATGGCAACCCCACCGTATCCATCCAGTCTATCTTGGCGGAAAACGTGGTAATTAGGGATAGATAAACGAGAATTCGGTAAAAGCCACGTTTCGGAGAGAAGCGCGCATTGACATTTATTTTCTGCCAACAAATAGGAAAAATCATTACGACGTGCTCTAAGACTACGACAGTTCCACTGTAGAATCGAAAGACTGTTAAGATGATCATTAATTTTCCTGCGAACCATTCTGTATGGAAGAGAAAAAATTAATTATATGAGACTCAATTACGTTATTAAGAGAAGAATGCGAAGAAAAAGATGCTGGGTCATTAATTAATGTATGAGTAAGCTGATTGACGAGTGTTGATACCCAAGAATTCTCTTTGGGAAAAGCATACGTATTCTCTGACATATACTTCAGAAAAGTGCCATTAGGGAAGGAAAAATCCTTATTGACGGGAACTGGGTGAGATGGTTGTTTAGAAGGAATTAGGTTGTTTTTCTTGCGAGAAAAATTATGATTGTAATTTTTTGTTTTTAACTTTAAATGAGATTCACCAATATTTGGGAAACTCTCATCTGAAATAATAATGTTGTTATTGCTGGATTCTTTCACATCGTTGGTTTTAGGTTTAGCAGTAATATCAGAAAAGGTAGATGATTTATTAACAATATTATTTTTAATAATAAAAACCGCATCCTTATAGGACACATTTTCAGTGGCAATAATCTTCTTAATATTTTTTTGACGAGACCATTCCATACATGACCGGTCAGTGGCTATATGAGAGCCTTTGCAGTGGAAACATGACGGTACGGTTGACTCTTTTGTGGGGCAATTGGAGAACGAATGATCGGGTAAGCCACAATGTGAACAGTTGGCTTTACCACGACAGAATTTAGCAGTGTGACCATAACGGAGACAATTTTGGCAAATTACTGGAGAACGAATGCTGGGTGAAACTTTAAATAAGACTTTATAAATGGCGACTTTTTCTGGGAGTTTTGGGGAGAGAAATTTCAACTCCACCATTTTGGATGGTGAATAAGAGTTACCATTATTGTTGGTTGAGATGCGACGGAAGCTGACAACTTGCACCGTTGAGTCTAAACCTTCCCAAAAATCTTCTTCGGGAAACGAAACATCAAGATTTATAACACCAAATGAATATACAAGTGTAGAAGGAATGTATGCTTGTAAACCCATAGTAGATAGCTCTACCGAGGATAGGCAGATATTGGCGGAAATAATAGAGTCGAACGTAACCTTAACTCTCACACCAATTGGATCAATACGCAAAATGCCATTGAATTTATTAAAAAAAAGTTTGCCAATTTTCATAGGATGAAGTTTTCCGACGTTATTATTATCCGAAATTGCTTCTATTATAATAACGGGGACCCCGTTAAAATTGTCCGAAAATTTAATTAAGTTGGAATCACGACCGTACGAATTTAATTGTTTTGAAGACGTGTATGTAAGACTAGTATTGTTTGGCATTGTGTTGGCATACGGCGGACTGAGGTCATTAGCGACTGTCGCATGACCAGTACCGTTCTTATCACACGAGTTGTTAAGTGAATTATCTAAATCCATATCGACGGAGTAACAGTCGACCGCATGATTTGTAATTATATTATCGTTGTCATTATTAACATGAATAATATTAGAATCGTTAAATTGGAACTGTGTATCTGAAGGTAGATGTAGTTGAGGGTTCCTATCGATAATGTGTTGAAGATTCGGCGAGATCGGTGTTGAAGGAGTGTTATTCGACGACTTATTATTTCTTTTTTGTACAACTTTCCATTCTGAGTGATTTTTGGATTTTTGGAGATTGACTTTGAGTTTGGAATTTGGGTTGGTAGGCTTATCGCCTGCTCCACCCGAGGTGGACGACATACGTTATACGACAAGTATACTTTAAAATATACAAAGACACAGTTTAAATATAGGTAATATTAATACTAAGATACCGGTACAATTACGAATGAGCAGACAGATAACGAGAACGATAAGCACGCCGCGCACGTCTGAACGCTATAACGGTTGAAACCGAACTGAACTTTTAATAACAATAGTTTGCAAACAACACGATACGAATATACAATTTTTAAATTTAAGTAAAATACGAAATCATTTTTCCCTATATGATAAAAAACCTCTCATGACACATATAGTGGTTGTGCTTCTTTTTATATAGATTATATATTTATCATAAAATAAAAAGTAAATAAAAAAATAACATAATACGATGTGTAGAGTTTCATTTGAGACACGTTTTATAACATTTTAATAAAGATAAAGTAGGTCTATATCCATAAGCGGAGATTTGATTGAATTTTAGAGGGAGCTTAAATGTCAATTGTTGCAAAATAAGTAACTATTTTAATATTTTATAGTACAAAATTTAATAATTTTAAGGGGCTTTTGATCTTTTTGGAGGGCTAAGTCTCTCCAAGCACCCCCCAATCACCACCTATGTATATATCTTATATAATAAGATCAATTATATATGAAAAAAAATAAAAAATAATTCAAAAATATTTTATACTGGACTCATTTCATGAATCGATATATGTTATACGTTAAGACTACTACGGACCCTAGCATGGATACTTGAGTATCACGGATTCCTAGGGAGCCTCAACACAGGTTGAAAACCCCTGCTATATGATGTTAGGTTTACAGTTGTTTAATTAAAAAAATAAACAAATAAAAATTGTTTTTTTTTTTTTTTCAATAGTTTAGTACACACGTTCCAAATGACGTGATATATTTTACTTCCGAACCAGTAAAAAATATTGAAATATATATTTAATAAATGATTATAATCAAGTTAGCTATATTCAATCTAAAAATATATTAGAATATATCCAGTTGATCATCTAAAAGGGAGTGTTTGAATGTTTAGACATGTTCAATATGGAGTTTGTCCATATGAAATCATTATAAAAAATATTCTGTGTATATCAATTGAATAATTCAATATTTGATCACTATTATACATTTATACCAGACACCCTTCGTGGGATACTTTTAGTTATATCATCCTGTATAATAAATATTATACGAATAATATAGTAGGAAAGATGTATAATAATACACGTGATAGAATTATTGAAAATATTTATTTTATTTTTATTTCTTCATATCATAGTTCTAAAATTAATATAATTTTAAATGTATATAATGTATATTATTCTATCTACATATTATATTAGTTATTAAATCGTTCATATAAATTATGTTCATAAATATAATCAGGAAACAACGTTAGTAACGAAAAAATATAATACAACCAAACATTTAAAATGAACCTTTATTATAAATTTATTATCCATTTATAATATCCAGTTATATCTGTCAATAACTCGGCTACTGATTTTTAGACTTAATCGATATTGAGGTAAAATCAAATTGTATTAAAAAATTACAAAAATATACATCATCCCAAAGTTTATCTAAATATAATGTATAATATACATATAATATGTAATATAATATAAATTAAAATATAAGTCAGTATCAAAAACAAAGATTTTAATTCATATATGATATGTATAATATGACAGGGTATGACATTTTAAGTAGTGTATTATAGCACAATACACTTAAATCCTGTAAAATCAACTTTTCATAGCTTAGTTTTTTGGGATTGTTTGGATTTCTGTTTTCCCTCTCTTATACTTGATCACCTTGTACTCTATTTAGACCGAGGGATAATTTAACATGATGCTAAAAAAATCCGGTATTCACCCATTAATTAGGATACTATAGCAATGGTCTGAGTAGATTTACGATGATACCACTTGTCATTTGTTTTTATCTGTGTTATCCGCCACATTCGTCCCTTTTATTTAATTATACAAAAATAATATATATTTATTGTTGACGTAACATTTTAAATACTACACGGATTTATTGTTTCAAATGACTTATGTGTTAAAACTTCAATCGATATCCAACCATATTCAAGAGCTTATATATTGTATTGAAGGTCAATGATATAATTTGACTTTTAATGTTTAAATAACAATATGTTTTTACTAGTTTTCAAATAATTCAAAAGTAAAAAAAAAAAAATTCTTAAAAAGCTATCTCATTTACTTATAAGTACATATATTTTAATAATTTTATGAATTATTAAAATATATGTACTATATATCTAACCACAAGTTTTATATCAAACATAACAAATATATGTTTAATATATAATAACTTATAAGTTAATAATTTGTTTTAATTTAGAGCTTAAAACTCCATAATTTGTAATTTGTTATATTTTAAAAATCCAATTAAATTGAAAAATAAACTAGATGTTTTCTACTAGATATTTTCTATTCTTACGAAAACACTTTGTGATCATTAAAACATAAAATAATTTCGGAAGTTTAATTGAAACATAAATAAAGTTTATTTATTTTTAATTTTTAATTTTTACTGGCCCTATTATTTAATAAAATATTATTACATAAAAACTAGATAAATAATTATTGTATCGTTAATTATAATAAACACGAACAGTTATATTTTTAAATTCTAGATTTTAACATTAATTTATCGCATTTTATAGACTGCCACTAAAAATGTCTTTGTCAAATGATTAATAATTAATTTGAAGGTTTAAGAAATGTCACCTCTAAAACATGTTCGTTTACTGATGTATAACATCCTCGCAAGGATACTATACAATAAAACAGTATGATAGTAGTGGCATTATAATTGAATAGTTATGTATGTCAAATAATATTGTCCGTGATGAGTACATATATTATTGTGTACAGCTTACTAAATGCTGTTCAAAACACACGTATACGTCTTTAATGTCTAATGTTATTTGTTTTCTAATTCCTCCAATGATTTACTTATTTAGTACTGTTAGAATTGTGGAACAGACGTGACCATTTATTTTCAACACACAACTAAGGAGGAATTCAACAAATATCCCATCGAGTAGCTACTAGAAAATGTAGTATCCTCCAGCAGCATTTACTAAGTCATACGGTCCATCGGCGATATACTTTACTCATCCAAATCAATATATCTATATCGACTAAAATTAAAAACGATAATTTCCTCTTAAACTTTATTCTGTACACAAAAGTTAAAGTTCTAGAACTTAAAACTACCACGGTGAAGTTGTGTTAAAAATCTGAAAACTGTTAGCGGTACGATTATTAAAAATAGCATAATGCTCATTCCTCTATAGTCTAGAATATTCTACACTTCAAACACCCAACATTCTCCTACACTAACTATACTAAATTCTAAATTCTTACCACCTTTATACACGAAGGTATTTCCTATGCAACTTTTAACAGCCACTTTATTAATAGCTACAAAAGTATAATATTTATGCTCATATGATATAATATAATATTTTAATATGTACTACCATGAGATTTAACTTATTGCACAGAAAATGTAACATTGTGTTCATAAAAAATATTGTGACTTGATGTTTAAGAATACATGTTAGCATAGTAGAATGTTTTAAATATTTCAAGTTTAAAAGTATCTTCGAATGCATATAATAGCTTCGTATCACAATGATAATATTCCTCATTATTGAATAATAGAAGAAATTTTATTCTTTGACATTGATCAATAAGTTGTTTGAATTTTATTACATTAATAAGTAATCTCTTTTCAGTATATATGAGTTTATTTTTGTTTCGATTCGAAACAAATGAGTATCTTACTAAGAGTAATAATTATATATTATGAAAAAAAATATTGTTATATTGTTGGAAATTATTTTTATCGTTAAATATAAATATGAGACACTATTTCCAACATGAAATAAAATAAAATTAAATCCATTTTGAATATCAAATTAGCGTACAATGTTCAGTGTACACTTAATATGGATTTAAATTAAAAGACTACTTATGTTGATTGACGGTGTAAGATAACCTTTAAAAACTAAGTACGAATTTGCAGAAACTGCATTTTCCGCGAATATTCCTTGTACGAGGTGTGTGTCATGACTGTGCCATAACCAAACGCGTATTATTAATGCGTTGGGTGGGAAAAAGGATGGTCTCTCATTTAATGTTCGTACTCAACACGCCCTATAATAAGGACGACTTTTATTCGTCGATATAAAATCACTTTTTTTTTTTTTTAGAAAATTTAAAAGAAAGTGTATTAATTTATCAACTAATATTCTGCAAAACTCAACGCTTATCAAATACAGGTGCAACGTTTTTATATAAATTGATTATTTTGTACAAATGTAATGCTACGTTTTGTTTCATTTTTATGTCGATGGAGTAAGAATATTACATCATTTTTAGGTAGAGTTTTACAAGAAATCTTCAAATGACATAGTTGCTCAGATTTTAAGTTGAATAATTATAATTTTATAATGAAGGTATTATTAAGCCTATATTTACTATTTTAAGTGAATCTATATTATTACCTATATTATTTAACATTAATTTCACTATTAGATTTGAGATTAATAAAGGGAAAATTATACATAAATCATGATTAATCACATAATCTTACATTTGACATTGAAATAGTTTACAGATTAATCAAAGATTACGGGTGGAACCGAACCACTAAATTATGTGTTATGCTTTTTATGTACCTCGTTATAAGTAGAATGTTGTTGCGCGTTGGGATCTATGTAATATTATGGTGTCACAAATCGATTTATTTGAGAAATTTTAACACATGTTTAACTAAAAATTTCACTCCCCCTCTCCCCATCAAAGTGTTTCGGAAAATATAGTTTTTATATACAAAAAAAAAAAAAAAAAGAAGGAAAATAAAAATAAGCATTACTACGAAGTCGTTGGATACGAAACACGATTAATATAATGTGTATATAGTCCTGTTTCTACGTGATATAGTCAATAACTTACATCGCTTTTTACACCCTGTATATGACCGCCATTGACGATGACGTTGCGACGCTGAAACCGTTGCCATGGCATCGTGTCACTTGGATGGATAACCGTGCGGAATACACGGAAGGGTACTGTTGTGCGTGCAGAAGGAGTTTATTCAAATTATGATAAAATTCTCTCCGTGTATATATATACGCGCGTAAAACGTTATAAATTATAGTATAATATTGTTATGTCACATAGCCCTGCGAATATTTTTTATGTTTTCCACTTCGAAAGTTTTTATAATCGACTGTTACGTTTTTCTAAATGTTAAACCTTTACACCTCTTTTTTTTTTTCATTATTATACATTTCATTGTATGAAATATAACCGTAATACTATTAAGTATCTTTAATTTAATTATTGTTCATCAAACTAATTTAAAAATAACAAATTATTAATTTACATTTTTCAAAGTATTAGAATCTATTAAAATTACATTTTTCCATCAACTTATCTTAATTAATCATACATATTTAATATTAATATTCAAAACTCTAATATCATTACGGTAAAATTTAACTATTGACCTAGTGTAATTAAAAATAATTTATATTGTATTGAGTTAAAATTAAAATTCATAAATAATACTTTTCTTTTAAACATAAAAAAAATAAAACGTACAATTATGAAAATTAGATAAGATAGTAAAAAAAATAAATAATATATTAATGAACACTAGAAAATAAAAGTGTTATCTTTTCTACATTTAATTAAATTTGTTGCTATGATTATTTTTACGCAGAAGTTATGCGTGTTTGTTAATAAACAATTTTTAACTAATAGTTATAATGATTAATATCTGAACATAATTATTTTTAATTATTATTTTGAATTTAAAATTAAAATTAATAATATACAATTTATGTATGATCACATAACACAATCTACTTTTTATTAATTTCAATATTAAACTCATCTATTATGTGGGAATACATACAAAAAAAAACTATATTTTTATAGTAATCATTCATATCGAACAAAAATATATCATATATAATTTTAAGTTTATCATTAAATATCAGTGTAATTTTTTGTTACGTTTGAAGTATTTTTATTTCTCTTGCGAATCTTTAAAATAAACTTTTTTTTAATTATATTATATTATGATTAAAAATAAGTACACATATCAAAAAAAAAAAAAGAATTAAAAAAATACGTGTTGAGACTTCTAAATATGTGTTGAGACACATCGTTCTAAATTACATCGAGATGACCTAATTCGACTTATCCTTTTCGACAAAATCCTTAAAAGTTACTATAAGTATCATAACCCAATGACAAAACAAAACTTTATTTATATATATATATATATATATATATATATATATAATATGCTATCCTCTTCTTATCCTATCCGTGTGACCACTGTGATAAATGGAATAACTCCATTTTTAGGGGTAGCGTTCGAAGAAAATATAATACAGTTAACGTAATCTATAGAATAAATCATGATTTGTTATATGACCCCAAAAGCCCGCGCAAAATTTCACCAAAAACCTAGTACTTGAAAACCCTATAAACACAACAATGAGTCTTGATTTTTTTTCTCCTTTTTCCTCTTTATTTTTTCCATTCCTAATGTTTCATCTATTTGTGTATAGTGTATATACACACAAATAATATACATGGTTGTGTGAGTGTGTCTGATCATAAATATGTTGTAAGGCCAAAAACATTCTAAGCAAGATGGAAAAGACGATTTTATGATCATTCCCTTTTCATCGTAGACAATACAAAGGCTTGTGGATTTAGCCTTTTACTCTATCGTCTAATACAATATTTTATTTTATTTTTTATTTATTTTATTTTTTTTAATAATAATCGCTAAGTAGGATAAGCTACTATACTATTCGGTATTGTATATATTTAATGATCAACCATCCAAGATATCGGTTTGAAAATATGCCTGTGTTTTATAAACTATATAATTGAATAAATAGTTTTATGATTGCACAAATGTATGATACAGACTCAATAGTATAAAGTAATAAAACAATATTAGATCAATATAAACTCACAATAGTTGATAAATATGTATAGTTCCATTATTTTATAATAGTTGTTTTTAATTAAAAAAAAATGTATATATATATATATATATATATATATATATATATATATATATATATATATATATATATATATATTTTAAAAATGTTATGTTTTTCATAAAATTACTCGTATATTTATTGGTCGATAAAAAATTGACAGTCTTTAGAATCTATAGTCTCTAGGGATACAAATAGTTTTAAAAAAGTACTATTGTATGTACTTTTTTATCAATAAGTTTTCAAAATGAATAAATGTTCATAAAGATGATTTATTTTTGTAGATACATTGATAAATTCGTATAAATATAAATATTAGTTTATATACAGAAGCAGAATGTTATGAGACAAACATATGGTGTGAATAAAATATGTGAAATACTACAATTTGTCTTCATAAATTAAGAGATAAGAGGAAAGAGTGTAAATGACCTAAAATAATTTGCCCACGTAAAATTACTGGATTATTGTAAGTTCAGAATCATTTGTTGTGAATCTGTTAATAATTATTGATTATAATTAGTTCAAAGCTGTTAAATATCATATTATTAGTCTTTGTTTTTAAATAATATATTAAAATTGTTTTAAACTTGAAATTTCAGACTTATAATAGAATTTGATTTAATTTGAAGAAAAACATATGCTGCCATCAAATTTTTTAGTCACTCAAGTTATATTATATTGATAATCACATAATAATACGATAACTAATACCGATCACGTAATACTTTTCGTTACTGGCAGTGTTGATGAAAATCTTGAAAAATCTTTCGTTTCGATCCCCTTAGGAAAATGAAGAGAGGAAAATGTTAACCCAACAAAATTGTCTATTTCTACGTAATTTATGGTCACGAAAAACTTTTGTCTTTGAAACTTCGCTCTATCTCATCAAAGTTGTATCGGACTGATAGTAAAAGTTGTCGAGACACGGGACCTTAAACGGATTTCTATGATTCATTCGACTACTCTAATAATACTACTTCAGTCATTATGATGGTTTTGACCAAGTATATGAGACCTTATCATACGACTGTTGAGACGGTTTACGATTTATATCGTTCATTAATAGTAAGTGGTATATGAAATTGTCAACATTTTAAAACCTACTATTATATTTATTATTTTACTTTTGGCATACATCGGCATTACCACCATGCCCACTTGTTGCTTAAGTTAAAAAAAAAAGAAAATAAACTCAACATCCATATATAGATATTGTTATTATAATATTATAATTCTTTACACAATTAAGAAATATCCAGGTAATTATATCACCAGAAAGTTCTTTTTGATGACTACGATAATGAAATAAATAATTTATCATAAAATTTAACTAACTAAGATCAAATTCAAAAATTAAATAAATTTATAATACAATACATAGATGCTTTTTTAAGTAAATAATATGTTATGACCAATAAACTTATTTGATTAAATAAATAATAAAGTGTATATTAGGAACATAAGTAGAAACAAAAAGTACTAAATTTGTTTTAGCCCAATAAATTTTACTTCATTTATTAAAAATGATTCTTACGAAAAAAATAAAGAAATATATATAATAATTTAAATATAAATATATCATTAAAAATTATGTATGATTGGTGTTTTTATCAAAAATTATTTGTATGCATATACACATACAAATAAATAATATTTTTAAGGAGGGTTTAAGGTTGTATATTTTCATACTTATATAATATATAAACCGCTTTTACTTTATATAAAAAAATTAATAACTTTCCCCAATTTTGGGGGGGAAGATTTAAACCTCTCACTTCCCTTTGTGCGTGTGACTGTCTATATGTTTTAATATGATGAAAAAATTAATTTTAGAATAATAAATAAATACTTTTACTATAAGAAATATCATAAATTGAATTAAGTTCATGTTTCATACTTTCTATTTCATTTTCAAAAATAAAAATTTAGAAAGCTTTTCAAAATTAAATAATATATTTGACATTATTTTTATATCTTTATTTATTGATCAACAATAAATTGAATCTATATTAAACACATTATAAAAAATTTCATAACATGATAATTCATAATATCTTTCAAATATAAAATATATTATGAATTCATAATTTTATGTATTCATAATTTTCTTCTCTTTCAAATATAAAATAGAAGAAAATTATGAATACTTGCTTGTTCAAAATTTAAAAAATGTGTACTGTGTCAGATCTTTCGATATTATTTTATTATTTTAGTTTTTTAATTGTATTTTAATAAATAAGTAATAATTCAATTATTTATTTAACTTGTATACTTAATTATGTTCTGTGCTACGTATATTATATAAATCTATAAAATTACTTATATATAGTATTTTTTAAATTTCTCAAATATTATCTTTAACTAATTGGATTCACGTCCAATTAATATTTAAATCTTCTGCTATCAATCTTATTACTTATTGCTATCAATCACCCGATACTTTATTTTTTTATCATACGTTTACAACATTATGATGGTCACGTAAAAATACAATATTTTATTGTAAACCATCCAAGAATACTGAAGTAGCACGATTTTCATCATAATCGTAATAACATGAAAACTACAACTCTAGATACTATTAAATATTTAATTTGAAACATTTTTCTTGAAATATATCACGAGATAGAATATTATATTGTAAGAAAAATATACACCAACAGATAATAATAATAAAAATCAGTGTTTGAATAATAAAATGGATATCTGTATACAATTTTTTGTTCAATATTCTTATAACGTATTGAGTTAACTAATATGTTTATGTTAACTAATTGTTTTGCATAAAAAAAAATACTTAAAATATAATTTAACTTTATCTTATTTTTAAAATCTAATTTATTTTTTCTATTTTGCGGATACTTGAATTCGAATCTTAAATAATAATATTGAAATGAGATAATTTATTATTAATTGTTAAGGTTTTTTTTTTTTTATATAATATCAAGACCATTTTATATTAACTTGTTTTTCATTCATTATAAGGAATTAAATTGTGTGTGATTTCTAATTTACAGATATATTTCATTGGAGATTATTTCAATATTCAATTGATAAGTGTATTGTAAGATTTGACCTATTTAAGATTTAAAATGTTTGCTATGATTTTCGAAGTAACTATTTTTGTTAATATTATAAAAAGAATAATATGTTTAATTATTAAATATCGCACAAGTGTCGTTCTGGTCTATCTGGATTTATTTCTGATAATAAATATTGATGTAATTTTTACAAATATTTCATAACCGCTATTGGGTTTTTGTAACCGCTATTGGGGTTTTGAGAGAAATCGTAGATTTGTCAGTTGGTTAAAAGATTAGAACACATAATGTATGCAGGAGCTTAGCTTCGGTGCTGAATTCCCAGAGGATCGTCATCCGGTAACTAGTATCACCAGACGCAGCTTATTAACCGTAGCGTCGAAAGACAGCCGCGGCTAATCACTACGCAACACCACGTCCTTAATATTATATTTTATTAATGGATTTATATTTTCCTTGCAAAATATCACATCAATCACGAAGGTATGGGTTGCGACACTTACGAGTACCTAACAAGCAACATAATAAGAAAAAGCGTTTTTAATTTAATGTAATTAAAAAAAATAAAAATAAAAAAATATTTGTTAGTTAATAAAAAATACTTATTCAAAAATAAATCGTTAATATTGATCAATTTACATAGGTAGTTCGAAATACTGATTACAAATGTTTACTTTTATTCGAACACGAGTATAACACCCGAAGAAACGTCTCTGTAACCTAGTCACGTGTACATTATTATTTTCAAGATTTGAGATGACAAACTCGAATCAGTTTATATTATATTGCTCTTCGTATTGTCCAGGGATAATATTTGAGAGTGGTAAAAATGAAAAGCAACAGCCATGTGAAAACTATAGTTACCCACAACACTGATGTGATAAGGATCGAAGGAAACTTGACCCCTGAGGTGCTGTTTATTACATGATTTCTCTATTTCTATTTCAACCTAAAAAGTCATCATGTCAAATGTAACTGGTATTCATTTTTCATATACTTACATTATCTTTAGAAAGTAAAAAATACTAAATTAAGTGAAATATACCATACAAATACAATCAGTAAACGATTAAGTGGAACAAAGTTATGAAGGGGATTAATTAATAAGAAAAATATTGGATAAAATTTTGATTTTAAATTAACTGAAAATATATTTTAATGATATAAATATTAACTAAAGTTAAGTTAAAACATAATAATAAAATATAAATAATAATAATAGTTAGGCTAATAATAGATATAATAATAATAAATATAATAATAGTATATTTATTATTCATCTATATTTTTTTAATTATTTTATGACACAGTATTTTAAAAACAATGATGAAAACAATATATTGAATCATTCAAAAAATTACTAAATTAAATAAATACTTTAATTATCTATTATAATGTTTTAAATATGATCTTTGCGTTTATTTAAAACATCATATTCTTTAAGTGACTACACTAATGATACTTAAATACTAAACTACAAACCTCAAATTAAATAAAACATATATCTCTATTTAGATACAAATAACGTTTATATTGAATACTTTAAGGTGTATAATATTTCACATAAGATATAAGCTCTATTGAAAATCTATTTAATAATAAAATTGTACTCGACCCCTCCCAAGCGAAAAAGACTTCGATAAAGACTCAAACGGTCGTTTCGATAATCAAATTGAAAAAATAAATAAATAAATAATTAAATTCTACAATGAGATCAATTCTAGAAGAAATTAATAATTATTATATTATAATTAAATAAATATGACATACTAATAGTTCGATAAAAATATTAGCTGTAGATTTCTTTGGACACTTCATTTAATAACAATACTAGTTTTACTTAGATTTATACTAGACTATATATGAATTTATAAGATAACAAAAATTCAAAATTCCAAGCTTCCTTAGTTAATTTAATGTATAGAACTGCTGTGAGTTAATAGATAAGATTACAAATATCATATTTAATAAGTATAATTATTTATGAAAATTTAATAATGCAAATATATAATTAAACTACACTTAAATGTAAATAATTTAACAGATATTTTCAAAAATATAATTTATTTAGCCATTATATTATTTGTATTATTAAATTTTCATAAATAATTATACTTATTATATATGATATTTGTAATCTTATCTATTAACTCACAGCAGTTCTATACATTAAATTAACTAAGGAATAATGGCTAAATAAATTATATTTTTGAAAATATCTGTTAAATTATTTACATTTAAGTGTAGTTTAATTATATATTTGTATTATAAAAAATTAATAAAACTCATTATTCTTATATCTCTTATATTACTAATTAATAATTAAATTGAAACCTATTTATTTTATTACCATATTTCATTTTTACATAATTGTAGTAAAATTCAATTTATTTATTCAAATATAAAAAATTATAAATACTGGTTTATTATTTGCATTTAACAAACAACATATACCATTTGTTTGTAGCAATCAAAGTATATTTACCGCAGTATGAATCATCATTGTTTATTTTTTATACATAATTCTCATTTATAAAAAAAATAGCAATCCATTATTGTTCACCGAATAATGTTTTCATAAACTACATTAGAATTGATAGTTTTAGCATTTCGGGTTGTAATAAATATTTTTAAATTAATTAAAATTATATTTTACCTCCAGTGAAACGTATACTAAAATAACATAAATTTTCTATTATATCCATTGGGTATACTAATAATTATATAATAGTTGTTACTTTATGGCTATATTAACATGACACGCTCACCTTTTGTCCTTCCCAGATATAAACTGTTCAACTCAAAAATATTTTTTTGATTTTCATATGTTTAATTTAAGTAAAGAGTTACATCGATTTTCTTAATGGATTAATCAAAATAACATAATATTTAATTTATATATTTATAATATCATACCTTTATTCCAAAATATTATATCTTAAAATCATATTTTAAAATATCAATATTCAAAGTTGCATTATCTTTTTCTTAATTCTAAATAAAGGTATTATTAATAATTGAAACATACAAATTATTATTGGAACATTGTTGAATATAACTAAAAAAAACTATTAATTTGAAATATCTCCTATGTGATCGTTAGTTATATATTCTATAATTTTTTTAATTAACAGATAAAAGAGAATATACAAATTAAAAATATTTTATAACATACCGGATTTTCTTTTATGATTCCGTATCTTTTATGAAGAATTATATTGTTTCTTTATTACAAATGTACTTGAAGATAAAATAATTCACATTTTTCTCTGATACATAAAATAACACAAAACATTATTTGAATAAAAATTAAAGGAAAACATAAAATTATAAATTATTTAAATGGTTATTTTGTGATTTTATTTGATTAGAATGGTGTAAACAAAATTTTAAAATATCAAAAATAATATTAGTTGGAAATACTTTATTGGCGCTTGTCTACATTAATTATTTACTGAAGGGCATTAGGCACCCTAGTAGATAATAACTTTTAAATAAAAAATACTAATGATATACCTTTATACAAGATAAACTGCTGCGTACTTCTTAAAACCTATTAACCTATAATTGTATCAAATAATCAATGTCGAAATCATTCCGTTAGATGAACTTTCATTTACTTATACAATATTGATGATCATTAATGTAGATATATTTTTCTACTTCAACTGTCAACAGTTTTTAAGAAGATATATTTCGTATTTAATTTATATGTTAGTTTATCTCAAAGTGATATACATATATATAATTTATTGAAATTTAATTTTTTTACAGTTCTTCATGATTAAAATTAGATAACGTTTTATGATTTTTTATAACTATAAATATATTTAAAATAAATTTGACGTTGATTTTATTTTATCGTTTATTAAAGTATATATACAATTTTTAATTAATCTACAGTCCATAATAGTGACGTGTAAATAAGTAACTGTTATGTTTTACAAACAATATAAAAAAACTGTGAAAGAGGTGGAGTTATTTTACATAAAAGATGCCAGAACATAAGTAGCAAAGAAAGCTTATTTATAAAATAATGTGTTATACATTTTTCAACAAATAATAAGACTAATTAACAGTGTTGTATAAATAAAATATTTGAACAAAACTATAAAATATGTTTTTTTTAGTATAATTCTAAGAACAACCAATTCTCTTAACAAACTTTCTAATGATATTTTCATCGCAAATTATTTATACTATATTATGTATTTTATATTATTTTTATTATATTATTTATAATTATTTATTTGTTCTAGAAAAATGTAATTACATAAATTTACATAAATTGGTTTTTACTTGCATCTGATAATATTACAGTTATCCATTTTATTATAATTTATACCAATTATTTTAAAGTTTTGGAATATTGGAATATTATATGTTTAAAATTAAATTTTTGAAATAAAAGTGTAACAATTTAGAATAATATTTGTTTAGAATAATGATACTCATTTTAATGGCTCAATCTACGAGACTTCTTTTAGGTAACTTTTTCTATAGATAGCACAATTATTAGTTTATATTCGTCGAAAAAATTTAAATTCAGCTTGCGTTAGGGAAGTTAGACAGGAGAAAAATTCGGTATTAATCTATGTGTTGTACATTTGAAGTGGCTTAAAAAGTCTAGCCATTCTCTCACGAATTTAATAAAAGAAAAAAAATACATTTAAATAAAAATGTATAATGAATGGTAGGTAGCTATTATCAATAAGTTCTTACTAAAAATATCTTTTAATATAAATGATTTTTACATTTTTATTTTATCCGACGATTATTGGGAGCTATAAAATTAGATAAAATAGTATTATTGTTAGCGCTGATCATTAATAAGATAACCAGTTAATACGCGAACTAATCTGCACGGTGGCGTTGAACAGATTGCCTTATCTGTTTCTTTTACACGTCGTGTACTTTGTGAATTTTAATGTCAATTATAATTTTAATGATTGCACTGTATGGTTGTTGACCAAATCACGTAATTTTTGTTATCTTTTTCTTTGTACTTCAGCCGTTTTGTCAGGCCACGTGTTCCTTTGGTTTTGTTGTTGTTCGTCGTTCTCCGGTCGCAATTGTTGCACCATATATTATTATTGTTTTTATTTATTGCAGCATCATAGTTTTCGTTTTTTATTGTTATTATTCTCGCCATTGTGGCAGTTCACATTTTATTATTCAATCAAATAAAGTTCTTTCAGTTACCAAAAATCGTTTAAGTACCATTATTATTCCTCTGCCAATGCGTGTCTTGTGAATTATATACTGTGTCTTTTGAGTAGTTTTGCCGACATTCCGTGTTCCGTGTTCTAGTGAGTTTTTCTGGTTCCTTTGTTTTATTGCGATCAACCTAAATATCGTCTTGTGTCATGCGTAAGACCACTAGCATTCTCATTGGTGTGTGAGAGTCCGCCCAGGTCGTCGAAATCACCAGTTACCAATTCAAGTTACCATTTCAGTCGTCACGTATTCATAAGTTAATTTTTAAGTTGTGGCCTGAGTGTTTAGTATTAGCGTCATTGCACCAGGACCGACTGGATCGACCGCAGGGACTCTCCCTCACCGATAACTAAACTCTAATTCCTACACTCCTTTGTATTTATAACGTGTTTCCATTCCTTATCGTCGCCATCGTCGTGTCGATTGCCGCCGCTCGACCGATATCGGTTCGTAAAGCACACTAGGTTGCTTCCCAAGCAGAATCGCGACATGTAGGCTAGTTTGCATACCCGCAAAATTTTAAATTTCTCTTAAATGTAAAAATATAAATAATTATAACTATAAATATTATTTACTATATAATTACACTATATAATATAATTATTATTATATAATATACAATTATTACTTGGATGCTATGAATTAACGGTGACGTATAAATTATGAATCATTTTTCAGTCTTTCGTGAAAATTAAAACAAATGCATGATATTTATTGCAGTAAACATTTATTTTTTTCAGAGTTGAACATTTTAACAGTAAAACTACACCAAAAACCTCTTATAATATTCAATTAGATAAAACAATTTATTACTAAATACAATTCTCTTTTGATCTGTGCAGTATAAAATACATATTGAGAATATTTGATGTTAAAATTGTTAAAAAAAAAAACGTTTTATGTCAATAACTATTTTAATGTTTATCGAAAAATACTTAAAATTAAAACATCAATATGTCTGGAAATATGAACGGTATAAGAATATCATACGTCAATAAAACTATATTAATTTTTCTGTTGCGTATTTTAAATGCATAAAATGTATACATTATTAATTTGAATCATTTACGTACAGACTAAAGTATTTGTATTCCGATTATGCGTGACAGAACATAAATCGATAAAAAACAAAATCATCCTTATTTCCGTACAACAAAAGTAAAACGTGTTTAAAACGTTACACGATAAAAACGAACGCTTACGCCGATCGCGTTTCAAAAATGATGTTAAACATGAACAAGCTTAAAACATACCGTCAGGATAATTTGAACAATTACATCTGGACACGTTTAGACATCTCAACGCGCTTCGGCCGTAGAAATGTTTTGTAATTACCTCTTGTTAATTCCATACCACGTCCGTATCATAGTCGTGTGCGAGATGATATCGTTGGTATATGTCACACACACACACACATACATATCATCCGGAGTCTTTCCGCCAATAACCCCGGAAACTTTTGGCGGGAAGAATCGTTTGCGGGAGGGGGAAAAAGAAGTACGCGTTCAAGCGTTACAATTGATCACACGCCGTTTGGTGAGATATAAACGCGCATTGTGTGATTGATGATACCACCGGGGTACTACACGTCGACCCGGATGACACGTGAACATTATTGGACGGCACTTGCGGTCGACACTGCCGCGGTGAGAGGACACCCGAAAACGTGTCGTTATTGCCGTGGGCGCGAAGCATTCGTACGGCCATTGTTCGGTGTAAACGCGAAGTTCAGTAGCGCGGCCACTACAATGCTCCCCCCCCCCCTACGATAATATCATATTTCGCATTGTCCGATGGGCGCGCGTACACCACACACCGTGCATTAGCGAGATCCGCACACGGATAACAGCGCGTCGACTTGTCACCCGGTAACTCGTTCGAATCGACGCGCGAGCCCGCGGCACACCGCGCGGACCAATGATAAATGTGTACTGCCCGTCCGAACGGGTCCGTCCGCCATCACGTGTTCGGTGGACGGAGGGGGCATCTCGAGATTCCCGTCGACGTTTTTGAAACGACCCGCGTGAAAAATGCACCGGTGTGTCTGCGAGCACCATGCCCACCGTGAGTGCCCACTGTGCAATGGATATTACATAACATTGATGCTATGTTGAGTTTAGGTTTCAGAAAAACATTACCAATTAATATCAGCACGATATTCTATAACTGTTATATAAAAATAATGTTTTTCTTCAACTAATATTCTATACATGTTTATAATCCATCATTAAAACGATATTACAATAAAACATGTATACGATACCATATAATTATACCGAAAAAATAATAATAATTTTCTCCGTACCTCGGATCGAGTGACCACCAGAGAGTCGTCGCGCTGTCCTGAGCGCAATTCGTACCGTAATCGTACACGTACGTTCATTGATTCCTGGACGGGACGTGTTTTCACACCGCGTTACCGTCGTTCGGGTAAGCGAAAAACGGTTTCTTCGACGGGGAAACACATTTCGAATCGGTTTAATCGACTATAATGACGTACACATATGTTTCGCTACAAATTAAAAATTCGGGGTGATTAACAGAACCATAAAAGTCGCTCGGTGGGTAACGAACATTTTTCATGCAAACAACACATTTCAGTCCGTGAAATGGATTACAACTTTTAGGCAAACATTAATGATATTGGACACTGCTTAGGCCGATTCTAATGATAAGCGTGATCGTTTTCCACGGTTTCATTTTTATAACGAGTTAATAAATTTTATTACCGTTTCACGCACGTATTTTTTTTTAATTTTAATTTTCTTCTTTTTTTTTTTTCTTTTTTTTTCATTAACAAATTACAATTTCAACGACACTGTTGCTGACCGGTCATCTGTACAATTTCGCTTGTTCAAAGTTTTTTCGTCTAGGATAACTATCCTTGTCTGACCCTTATGTCAATACACCCTCATCAACTGTATACCTTTCAAATACCTATTTGAGGGTTTATATGACGTGTTGTATAAATCAACTTAATAACTTGTCAAATTATATTAATATTTCGAGTGTTTAAAGGTAAAAATAAAAATATATAACGATAAAATAACTTAAGTTTTTAAAAATATCTTTGTAAATATAGTAAAATGTTAAATGTTAAATATTAAGAGAATATTATTTTTAAACATTGTAAAAAAAAACATTTACAAGCAATAATAAAGTATGCATGGTTTACATTTTTGGTTATTCTTGAATCCTTTTATGTATTTTATTATCAAAGAAAAGTAATACCTTCATAGCAGGATTCTTTTTCACCTACCAATTCAAAAACGTAAAAGAAATGATATTTTACTAAAATATTTGAAATTAAAAAAAAAAAATTGTATTGTAAAGAAAATTTGGCAATATAGTTTAAATATTTTCAAATAATAAGTACTTATAACAGTATATATATATATATACAAAGCAAAGTTATAGGTAAATATAATCAAAATACATTATTTTTTTCATAAGTATTTTGCAAAACATTAATTTAACATACTTGTTAATGCATTACACTTATGCTTGATCAAAAAATGTTTTATTATAGTGAAAATTAAATGTACTAACAGCGCAAAAAAATAGTTTTTTTATATATAATATAGCGGTGACGTAAAACTAATAAAAAATTGCACATTATTTTTAAATCATCAACCAATGTTAATTTGTATGATTCTGTACTTTGTTTATAATTTTTTTTTTTTTTTAAAAATAAAGACAATTATGAAATCACTCATATAGCTTGTATATTTTTTAATTTAAAATTATAGTTCAAATACATACTCTTTTTATTTTACTGTCATATAAAATTTTATACTATACATTGTTAAAAACTAAGTAAAAAAATAATGGTTTTTTTATCAAGATTTATAATTTAAAAATAATGATCATAAATAGAAAACAGTTTATGGTTTTATACGTCATAAACTTCTGTTACGTGAAATTCATTATTTTCATTTTTATGAACTTCATATTTTTATTGACAAATACTATATAATTATAACACGTATACTATATACCTACATGATGTAAGTGTTGTTTACAATATTTAATATTGATAAATATTAAACAAAAATCAATTTCACTATTTATGGTTGGTATGTTTTTACGAGTACATTAAAAGTATATAATATACAATAAAAAATTATCAATTCACATAATTCATAAATTAAAATTATACACTTATAAACACATAGTTTTATATTTCAAGTAAAAATATATCTAAATTAATCTATTTAATTGTTTGTAACGCTTGAAATAAAAGTTTTTATAGGAATATTTAAATTTGTATTATTTTTTAAAATATACTGAAATATATTGGATAATTATTTTTTTCTATTTTTTTAAAATTATATTTATAGAAAAATCAACAATATACTTAAATCATAAAACACAAAGCCTAATTAATATATCTTGGATAATTTTTATTTTTACACAGAATTAATTTAAATTTTCCATTGCTTTAAGCATAAAAGAAACTATCCTTACAGATCTTTTATAACGTTTTGATATTCATTTCTTGAGGCATATTTGTTATAAAAATCTTCTGAGTCAGTTAATATTAATTTTAATGTTATGCCACAGTTGTACAGCAATCGCTTACAATTTATCATAAAATGCACTCAACGAGAGCAAAGCGTGAACTGAAGTATTAGGTCGTTATACATTGCTCATTTTTTATGGCATGGTTTATAATCTTGCTCACACAGTCAGATACATTAAATCTATTTTAAAAGAAATAGAAATAAACAGAAATATCTTAAAGCATAATATTTACAAGAATGATATTGGTGCATAGATATACTAGTGGAAATTAATTAAAGTACAAAGTTAATTTTGTTTAATTATTTAAATTAAACAGTATAATTATTTCTCCTACAAATGATTGCATTAATTTTGTCTACTGTTTAATACAATTAATACTAATTAATACAAAATTCATCAAGAAAGATAACGATATTATAATGGACTGTATTAAAAGACAATAATAATAAACAATATGCAATGGTCGGCTGTGGCGCACATATAATATTATTGATATGAATAAGATATGAAATAAAATATGAGATCCTGATCAGTATTTCATTGTATATTGTGGGACTCATTCATATTTAGGCTTTATTTAGTTAAGTTCAGTAGTGGAACCCATTCATGGATTAAATTCAACATAGTAGATTCAAGTTATTTTGCATAAAACAACATTTTCGTATTGTTCAGTAAGTGCCAGACTGCTATACACACACAAACATTATTATATCATACTTTTTTCGGTGAATTTAATTATAACTATGCACAAAATGGTTTACGACATTTGACAATCTAAACCGTATATAAGGTTCTTCAACTGTTTATTAAATAGTATTCACCAATATTAATTTATCTGATAATCTATATATGACATTTTTTATACCGATTAATTTATGCGTTTCTATGTTTTTATTTCAATATTAAATTGTATATAATGCACTCAAGATATAATGCAGTGAAGTAACACGCATGAGAGAAATTCTTGATTTCGATTGCACTTTTAAGTGATGTTTAAAACATTTATATCCAATAGAGTAACTTGCTTACAGCAAACAGCGTTGTGCAATAGCTGAATTTAGTTAGAAAAATGTATCTACTTATCTTATCTAGATAAAACTATGGTATATTTATTTTTTATAGATAAATTACAGTTTTGATATCAAACTGCAATCTTTAATTGAAACTATTGTCATTAAAATGAACTTATCTATATTTGTCACGAAATGTGAAGTCAACCAAAAATACTCTGAAAATATATTATTTCAAATATTTTAATTTATTTTTTTATTTTTATTTATGGTGTTAATATTTTATTAGTAAAAACTAAATAATATATTATAACAAAAATAATTACTATCAAATTTATATTACTATAAAACTACTCAAATATTAATATTTTCTTTACATCTAATAAAAAAATATATATATTTAACTGAATTATGCTTTAAAAATAAGATGTAAAATCATTTTTAACATTTCTATCCAGATAAAACAAAAAATTATCTGAGCACAGCATTGACAGAAACACAACTTGAATTCCACCAGTTGCCTTTTTGGTGCTACGTTTTTTATAACAAAACTCCGTATTTCAGCAATGCCACTGGAAGTATATACAATTATCTTAATAACCCTGAAATTCGTTCCATAAAACAATATTGTGTAGTTCGTTTCAAAAGGGACCAATGAAAGACTATCGTCTCATCTAATACAATGTATTTCAACTAGTCTGGTACAGTCTTGATGTGTCCATACGGGAGACCAATAACTGGAATTTTAAATGAATAATTCATTTAAAAATATTCACAAATACTATGTGTAAAAGGACACGTTGATCCATATCATCTACCTGTATTTCTATTTCACCTCTACAGGAAATCTAAAACAGCACGCTAGCAATTTATTTGAATGGCTCATGAATTGATTTTATTTATATTAATCCGTTTTCTTTTTTATTGGAAAAATTGTCGATTATTTTTAGTTAAAAAAATTTAATAGGTACTTTTACAAAAATATATTTTTTAAACATCCATTTTAATTTGATTTCACTTTTTATTTCTTGTACGGAGACTTAATTCGTATTTTACTCAAACTACTATTTTCGATTACAAATAATACCCATTATACAATAAACATTACATTATGTTTTCCATTTAAATGCGATAACAACGCTGAATTATAATATTTTCTAGTACTACAATTCACATAATATGTACTTAAATTGATAGTTTTTGAATCGATGTAAATTGTTATCAATACAAGTACTCTACTACAATGCCACTGTACAACGTTTTCGGATCGAGTACAGTTATTAGATCTATGATTTCTGACGCATTAAGTTTAAAAATGTTATAGTTTATCGTACAAACATATTTCATGATTATAATTAGATCAATCGACATTTTTACAATTAATGACTGTTAATTAGTATATTAAATCTAAAAAAAATTAAAATTTATATATTTGTAGACTTAAGAGATTCCTCAATTTTTTTTTAGATTTATCATTCATTATAATACGAGTAAGTAATGTATAAAAATAATTCATAGAAATTAAAAAACTAAGACAAATAATGTGATTCTATATTATACTCGTAATGTACATTTCATTATGTTATATTACACTCTTAATCAAAATAATTTAAATTACATCGAAATTCATAAGAAGTAAAAAATAAATACAAGTTTTATAAATATTATTAAGATATGTTTTTTTTTTTTTTTAGAAATAATTTAGAAATCAATTGAAATTATATACAATTCAAAATATAAAAAACATAATATAAATAATTATTTATTTGGAGCTCTGTGTATTGTTAATTTTGTCATTAGTGCTCTTGATTTGATGTGAGTAATAACCGGGTACCCAGAAACCCGTGTACCCGGGTACCCGTTTATTCGGGTAATACCCGATTTTTTGGGTAGTCAATGTTTTCGGGTAGTGGGTACCCATTACCCAAAATTTTCGGGTATCCGATGGTTTTTGATATACGTAAACGGTTTAGCTAAGTCTTAACTTCTAAGAGGTAATCAGTATTAAATTATACATTACACAGTTATTCGAATAAAAAATATCTAAGAAAATATAAAAATTATCTATAAAAAAATAATCTAAGATATATATACCTTAACATAGCTAAAATCATTAAGCTATGGTTATCGAACAGAAACAGATAAGATAAACTAAAGTCTAGTTATTAATACTTTCATATTCTTATATACTCATACACTTTTACTATTATAGAATTATAAATAAATATTGGAATTGTTGTCAACATTTACGGAATATGTAAAAATATGTAAAATTAAATATTTCTTAATTTATTGTAAATCTTGTGAAACGAATTTATCATTTACAATAGTTAATTAATTTATCATATTTTAAAAAAATATGTATTTACTTACAAATCCCAGCTCTAGTAATGAGTATACGAATCATAACGGGTACCCGATCCGTAACGGGTAACCGAAATGTTGTAAATCGGGTAATACCCGTAAAACCCAGTTACTCGCATGCCATAATACAATATTTAAAATAACAATTCAAATCTTACAGGAATATTAAAACAATATCCATAGTTCACAACCATATTAAAAGAGTTAAGTAAACAATGAATAACTAATAATATATTCAAGGTTCGAAGCGATAACAGTATCCTTCAGCTTGTAACTTATTAAATAGTTCATAGTTACATAAGTAAGATAAAAGGAAATTAAAATAAAAAATGAAACATGAAAAACATTCGAAATCATCTAAAAACAATCTAAAATAAAAAAAAATAGCTAAAAATATTTTATTCATGGAAAAAACCCCAAAATTAATTTATAGGACCATAAGCCGATCGCACACTAAAAACTTTTTATAGCATAACTCAATTTCGGCTCTCATTTGTCGACGGCTAGAGCAACTAAAAAGTTGCGTCGCTGTTACGTCGCTCCGTGTGCGCATCTTCATATGATTGTACAGAATGTGTGGAAAAGATGAAATAGTTTTGCAACAAAAAGTCATCCGTGGGCGATCACCCTAAGTGCACTAGTATTATGACAGAACAATAAAGGATTGCAACTCAAACATCCGATCGGGTAATCGTATCTCCGGATATGAAGTTCAAATTACCGGGAATCAAAACCGTAGCCATCCGATAATCAGAAACGTGTAACCGTCCGACAGCAGAATTCTGAAAATGTGTGCAGTTGGTGATGAAAACAGTACTACACCATCTGCAGGACACGACAGTCTGGATAAAACATATAATTTTTTATTGTTATACCAAAAGAGCTGCGAACGAAAATCAATCGCCAAACTTTTCGTCTACCTTCAAATAGTTGAATATTATATTATAACTTCAATGCAATTATTGGTACAAAATATGTTTATATTAATGGTGACAAGATATTGAATGCAATAAAGAGGCATGATAAAAAGTATTGTGAAAAACATTGTTCGCTTGAAATAGATTATTTTTATTGAATATTGACGTCAGAAGCACCTTAATATGATATCGACTTTTACTATCAATAGTTTAATATCATATGGCACATTTAATGAACACTAATATTCATGAGTGAAGTTAAATTATATAATCAATATGCCAACTTTGAAATTATTTACTTATTCTATTACATATTATATAGGATATAATAATTAATAAATAAATGTTTTTCATATTGCTTTTATATATATAAGCATTTTAATATTATTTATATATTCATTGAACTAATTACAGACCAGAAACACCGTCTAATTCACATGAAATTATTTAGATATTATGTATAAGTGTTACACATGCCCAGCTTTACAATTAGTTCGAAGAATTACATAACATTTATAATGATAATATTAGCTATGCAATAAGTGAGGGTGCTCATGGCCATGGTACAACATCTTTCATTAGTCGGCTGGTTTCTACCATAATTTAAGTCGTGAGCGGCAATAGAAAAGAGAATTGACGACCTAGTAGGGCGGGAAAGAACTTTAAAAGTAACTTGATGAAGTAAAGAAAGTACACATACGCTTTTTAATTAAGTTTTGCGAAAATAGCATGTTAATCTTAATTCTTCAAGCGGCTGAAGAGATAATACTGAGATTATGCATAACTGGTCGGTTGTCGTATGGATGGTGATTAATATTTAGAATGGACTGTGATGAACTTAAAAATCGTCTTTTGGACTCTTTCTATAAGAGAGTAATCAGCAGCTGCATAGGGGTCCCAGGGTAATAACACATATTTTAGGGGGTATTTTAAAAAAAAGTAATGGATTGCATCGGGTGAAATGGACAACTTGAACTCTTGAACTCTTTTTTTAAACTCTCAACATTATGTTTACGCATGAAAATAAGTATTAATACTTTAGATTGTGCCATTGGTGAATAGTTAATTATCAGATAAACATAAAAAAAGGAGTTTATATCAAATATTATTAAATTATCAATTTTAGTTTTAAATGTAGAAAAATATTTCTTGCTTTATGTTATCAACAAGGAAGTTAAATTTAATTTTGTTTTAAATAATTAAAAATTTATGATTTATATCGAAAATACGTAAGCAAGGTAAACGTATTATCTTAGATAAAATATATCTATGAATTTATAAACATTACTGACTAGCAATTAAATTAATTTATTAGATTTATTGTTGAATACGTGCATACATTTTCATCAATAATGACTAATATTATTTCGATAATAATAGGTTTCGTACTTATTACTATTGTTTATCAAAAGTAGAAATTTAATCCGCTGTCAAACTATGGTGACGAGTAGTGATGCAGATAATCGATGCAGAAGCGTTAATGTTTAACATTATATCCTTATTATATCCAAAAATAATTATTGGTATTTCGATTCCATCGTATGCAGACGGCAATACAACGGGGTTTTATATTATAATATTAATTAACCAGGACGAAGGTTCATATTGAATAGGATAAAATAAAATTAGAATGGTTGTAGTACATCATCCATAACCCTGTTATGACATGTATAACACTATATTTTAATGCACAAACAATATTTACGACTCTTGGATTATCCAATTTTCCCTTAACGCATACCTATAATTTAACGTGTGAGTGTGATAAAATTATTTATAGCATTCTTTCTTTGTCTCCAAAGTATTATTATTATTGCTGTTATGTTTCACGGTTTTATTTTCACCGTTAAATGTCGGTAGGTAAAAAATAATGGAAAAAACTATACATTTTCGGATGCGTGTTATACGCCAACGAGTCGATTTACGGCTGTAAAAATTTGCGAACCAAGGCTTCCACCCTCATCTCTTATACTACTACTGTGATCATAAAAAAAAAAAGAAGAAGGCGAGAAAATATAAAATAGCAACGCACACAAAGTATACGTGTTACTCATGCAACATGTTCGCACTACTTGATATTTAGTCACACATCGTTTTTTTTTTTTTTTTTTATTCGTCTTTGTACAATATATATATATTATATATACTATCTATGTATATTTACTATATGTACATATATGTATCGTTATAATATTCATAGAACCGTAACAATTTTCCCGTAGGCGGTACTGTTGTTGAATACTTTACTGCTCTGCATATACTACACCCGAAGCGCCTATAAAATTGTTCGAATAACACGTTGATATGGCGATGGTCAGCAGTCGATATGAGAAAGACTAGTTCGGGAGAATTAATCGTTTTTTTTTGTGTAACGTATGTGTATGTGTGTATGCCTATTTGTGTTTGCGTGTAAGTATTTTTGTGTTTGTTTCTAAATACCATCAACTGATGAGATAGAAAACGAAAAATAAGGTTTGTAGTATATTTTATGAGCACAATTGTTTTCTAATCGCAGCCAAAACGTAATTCACTGGTCCTTTTCATCACATTATTTTTTTTTTTTTTTTTTTAGATTCTAAGTAAAACGAATTTTGGTTTTATCATAATAAAGTAAATTTACAAACATTTTTAACTATAGTTAAAATTTCGTATTTTAACGAAATCAAAAATTTTAATGAAACTCGTCGCATTATCCAATAGTTTTTATAAATTTAAATAAAACAAAATTAATTATTTTGTTGTCTAAAAACAATATTTTATAAAACTTGAAGTATAAACTAGTTTCTATATCAATCACCCGTTACGGTATCTCTTTCGATTTTTGTATTTCACCCGATCTCTGAAGATTGCCCTTTATTTTTCATTTTTTACTGCTCTTAAATTGCACAGTAGTTTTCAGACGACGAAAATCAATTTGCAAAAAAAAAAAAAATGAATAAACACAAAAAGGCGTTAATAAACGCGTATAATACAAAAAGGTTAACACCAAGTGTAAGCATTTACTCTTTTGTTTTTTTAATCAATTTTTCTTGTTAAAAATGTATCACTCGTTACTCGTTACTTCCGATTTGTTTTTCACTCGAAGATAACAAAAACTTTGGGTAATAAAACAAAAAAGTAAAATCAATAGATAGGTTGTTTTATTTTTTTTTTTAATTAATATTTCTTTAGCTAACCTTAATATAAGCAGATTACACTAATAAATAACGACATTTATTGTACTTATTTTTATTTTTTAAAAATTAATGAAAATAATCATTTCAAAACATTGAAATAAATGTTTTATAATCCTTTATTGATTATTTTCACGTTGATACCTTCTGCGCACTATATATTTATATAGAAATTATTGAAAATATTTTCTCATGTTTAGTTGAAATGTATTATAATATAATATTCTACGATATTATATTACTTTATAATATAGTATTAAATTTAAAATAAAAATTCCAGATCATTATTCCAAATCATTTTTCGAAATCGGTAACTCATAATTTATTTTGAACTTGTACAAATAATAAACACACATTCATCCAAACAGTCCTTTAACATAGTTCATCACTCCTATATTACACACGACTAATAAGTTTTTTCGAAAAACAACAAGACTAAGGACAAACATTGTACATCACAAACTTTAATATATTATACTGAATTAAAACTTTTCTTATTAGCAGTATTGAGATTTGTTCTAGATAAAAATATTAATTATCTATTATTGTATCCAGATAAAAATATAAATTTTGTCTATTCATCTAATTTAGACGAATACTTTAGTTATTTACTATTTATTTATTTAGATACATATTTTTTGTATATAATATTTAGTTAATATTTTGAGTGCTTTGAGGACTCGGGAATTTCGTTGCGATTCGTCGGACAGCTGCGAAAATAATATTCAATATTGTAAATGTGTAGTTAGTTATTAATATAATTGAAAAGTACCCATACGTTTTTCTTAATTTCATTGAACATTTATACCCTAATGAGTATTGACTAAATATAGCTATTATTTAGCGTAAAGCTTCACCAAAAATAACCATATATAATAACGACAACTATAGTTTTTTGGGTAATAATTAATGGATAATAATTTACAATCATCGTAATCATAATATACTGTTTCTTGGTAAGGATTATTAAAATTTTCTTGCAAATAAATCCTTTGGTCTACGCGAAACAGTTCACTTTTTTTCATTTAAGATTAATAAATAGTATAATTTCGTAAGGCGCTAAACGGCTAAATGGGTAAACATATTAATAATCCACCACCAATAACCGTTCGCTAGTGTTTTTCCAGCGCAATCGATCTTACAACGGAAAACGTTAACGTTTAATTGGATTCGGAATTAAATATAAATTATCAAATTTTTACTTACATTTTTATTTTACACAAATAAAACACTCTTAAGTCGATATACATTTAAAACTCTTCTAAGAAATACAAAATGTTTTATTCACGATATTCATAATGATTTTTTTCTTTATCTTTGATAATTTAACGTTAAAACATTATTTTATAAAAATGTATTTGATTTTTTTTAAATTAATTATGATTTCCTTTTATAAAGATATTTTTAGTTTACTTTATTTTTATCTGTATCTAAATAGATATTTGGTACACATATTTATCTTTAATAAGATAAAAAAAAATATTTATTTAGGCTTCAAATTGCTTATAAGTGAACGATATTGGAACTATTACATAATGTAATTCGCCATTTTACATTAAACGTACGGCAGCAATAACGATAGCAGATAATATGTTATTAGCTTTAAAATAATAAAACATGTTAAACTTAATTTATACACGCATTTTAATACAATTAGTTTACTATAATTCAAAGTTCCATAATAATGTTTTAGAGTTATATTTCTATAACAAATTAATCATAAAACTGTATTATTAACAAAGTAAAATTATGTGTACAATTAATTGAGTTTGTTGTAAGTAATTTTTTTTTTTGTTTTTTTTTTTTTTAATTTATTACTTCATTTGTCCCATAAAAAATTGTAATATAACATGATACACTTATTTTTGATGTATATTTATTGCCATATTTTATTATTGTTGATAATATTATTATTAATACTACTTGGTTCTTTTTAATATATTAGTAATTTGTAACTCAATCTTCCATGTTTAAAATTTATAATATTAATTAAATACTAAAATTAAAGTACTTATAATAAGGTTTTAAATTAAAGTATTTTTTTGATAACATAAATAATTCAAATATTAGATACTTTGAAAAATAATTTAGTTATTTTATAATAAATAAAATAATAACTAAATTTTATAAAATTGCATTAATGTTATATTATCCTCCTAATTAAACAAGTGAGATTATTTTTATTGCTTTTATACAAATAATAACCTAATAGATTTATTTATTATGCAATTACTATTTAAATGTTTGTTAATTTTGCTGTTTCATTTTTACAGGTAAGTTTAATCAACTTATTGACAGAAAAGGAAACAAAAATATTATGACTGATTTAAATGTTATGTAAGTAAATTAAATATGTTATATTATTCTAAATTTATAAACTGAATGAACATGTACAGTAAGTACTTAAATCAAAAATATTTTGCATTATTTATGAAATTTCAAAAGATTTAAAATTAAATCTTGTTCATAAATTCAACCTTTGCATAACATTTTTTTTTTATCAATTAATAGTTAAAATAACAATAAATGATCTGAGCTATTGCAGTCTTAACATATTATGTAAACGCGAATTAAATTATAATCTTAGTATTCCAAGAATATTATTTTAAATCTATAACACCAAAGAAACTTTTAGATTAATATTTTTTTAATTGTGTGAGAAACATAAAAGGTTTTTTAATGTGCTCAAACGTCTAAAATATAATGCTAAAATATTTTTTTCTAATATAAAAATGAAAACACGAATGAAACAATAATCTATAATTAATAACTTCAATTAAATTAATACTTACTGTAAGTATTTTTTTATTTGTACCTAACTATTTTCTAATAATTTAAAAAATCACATTTCTCGAAACATAATTATAACTATAAAAAGTATAGGTCTAAATCTTTAATTGACATTATAAAAGGTGAACAATTTAGACCTTGATTATTATTCTTATATTATTATTCTAATAGCTATAAATATGCGTATTGTAATGGCGATTCAAATATGAAATACTTGTTTTGAAGAAAATCTTAATTTATCCTTTTCTAATAGTGGAGCGATTCGTCCCAGGTACCACGTATACTTTTACAGAAAACTATATAAGGTTCCATTAAATCCAATATGTTAAATCGAAGCAATTCCATTTTATAAAATGATAATGGTGTTTTGCATTTGTATACCATTACATAATGTTAGTCGATAACATCCATGGGTAAATGTGAATTTTTCACGTTTTCATAGTGCGTCACGAAAGCTATAAAAATGTTCATTAGAAAACAAGTCTCTAAATGACACTGAACAGTAATAACATTTTTTTTTTTTATATACTAATATAAAATATAATATTTTTTTAATACACGTAAAATAAAAACAATATTTAATCAGGCCCGGACACGCAAATATTATGACCCACGGAAATGCATAGCATTTTTAATGTTATTATTTCACTCATGATTGATTGCTCAAATGACACCCGTATCAGTTAATAAACTATCCCTTTAGTTAAAACTTTTATAATTAACAATCAGCGTCAGTGTCGTTGGTTGCTGTATCAATGTTCAGTTTTTCATATCCATTGTTGTATCTATCTCTCTCTCTCTCTCTCTCTCTCTCTCTCTCTCTCTCAAATCCCTGTTCTTCAACATATTTGAACTATTTACTTCGAAGTCAACAGAGTCCGGTACAAATCAAATTATTTTTGTCTTACACTCTTTATCTTACTTTATGGCAGATGTCTCCTCTGTGACTGTCTTCGTTGCTGTGTAAAGATCTAAAACAACACAGAGCAATGATTAAACTCTATGTTTACCCGTTCAAGTACAAAATGAGAACATTTTTTGACATAACAGCAGAGAGGAAGCAAATAAAAACCCCAGTGGATGTTTTCACATCGTCGACTTCTTTCCACCCCCCGGATTAGTTTTCAAAGAAAATCGGTCCCATATTTTGGGACCGTGTGTGATTCGCGTAAAAAACCATATTCCGATTACATTGTTGAACGCTGCCGTTACTGCCGTTCTTTCACTCGTTTGTATGATATTTTTATTTTTTTATCCTAAACTCATTTTAACACGTATAATATATCAAATATAACTAGAGTTCCTCGCCGTCAGAGCGTATTAGTTTTAAAGCTCCAGGGACCAACGAGGATACAATATCGTTGCTGCATTTTGTATATAATTTTTTTTTTTCATACTTTATACTTATTCTTTCTCTAAAGTGGAAAAAGACAGACGTTTTAGTTTTTCAGATTTCTCGTATATTTATTTCAGTTGGTTCCAATTTAACGCCCGCGACTTGCACATTTACACGCTTAAGCATTGCCCAAATAAGGTTTTATTTTTTTAAATCGGAAAGGGTATGTGAAAAGGTGGCACATAAATCAAACTGTCGAAAAGCCACCGAATTCTTTGCCACCTAGACAAGCAAGAAGCCTCCTCTCTATTTATCAACGTTTCATATACTGACTTTAAGACAATGTATAAAAACAAAACCTCTCCACTACGTGCTGGATTCAACATCCCTTAGGTCTATCCTGCATAAATATTCAGCACCAATAGGTATTTAGTTTTGTTTACTATTGACTTATTATGAATCGATAAACGAAAAAATAAATAGAAGGAATTATGAAATATGAATTTTTTTATATTTATAATACACACTTGAGAACATAAATTTATAAATTCGTAGGTTACTAAAGTTTTATTTTACAAATAGTCCATTGAAACATCTTTTCTGGTTGAAACAGTTTGTGATTAAAATAACAAATTATTACGGTAATATATATTTTGATTTGATTGAATAGAATTAGAGTAAATAATTGATGAACCTGGTGTCAAAATGAAATATATCAATAATCAAATTATTTTATAACGTAATACTAACTTAACACGAATAAACATTTATTTCAAAGCACCAAACTTGTCGTTATTTGTCAATAAACTATTTCTTATACTGTTAAATTTTTATTAAATGATAAAATAGCGTTTTTTTAATCAACATGTATTAACTTTAAGAAAGTTCCTCATACAATTTTTTATACTCAGGTTATTAACAGTATCATACTGGCTACCAAATAAATGTACACTTCAGTACACTTCGATAAAAATAATTCTATTGAACTACTCATAGTTGTTTAAAATATAAGTTAAAAAAAAACACAAACAACTTATCAAAAATGTATAATAACAAAACAGTACAACTCAATATATTAAAACATAAAACAATGTATAAATCAATATCACATAACAACTATAAAATATTAATAGAATAGATATAATTTAAATATACATACAATTTTACACTGCGATAAATCAGCCTCTAATATAACTCGTGATAAATGAAGTACATTGTTATTAACAGATGAAACTTAAAGTATGGTTCATGTAAAAGATTTCATTTTAAATTCAGTTAAACGAGTTTATATCTGTGTAAATATTGGGTGTAACCGGATATACGTATGAGTGGTAATATATTTTTTTGATTTCGTGCAAAATGTGAACAGAATATCTCTAAAAGTTAATTTTAAAAGAAATATTATTTAAAAGTTATAAATACATTATGCATGATCTACATCATTATATAGTTTACCAAGAACAAATAAAATTTAATCAATTTGATATTCAAACATATGTATGTATTTATATTACTTAGTTACTCTGTGCTCTATCTCAATAATAAATTAATATTTAAATACGTTAAGTTTATCAAATTATTAATTGATTATATTTAATCATGTTGTTTATATCTTGACGTACAAGTATAATTTTAGTGAATTTTCAAAAACATTTAAAAATGTACTGTTAAGTTACGTTTAAATCACAAATGGTTCCCTTCGTGTTTTGTTCACAAATCCTAGTCATTAATCTCATACTCACGTGATAATATCTTGTTTGTAGTATATCCGGATGATTTAAATAAAAATGTTCAAAATTATTGACTCGTGTTGTTTATTGAACGATAAAGTAGAAGGTATATATTGGAAAGGATGCGATAAAATGTGTTTGACAAGATAACGTTTAACATTGGTTTTGGTGTAGATATCAGGGAAATGGCAGTTCCCAGTTCGGCTATGCAAATTAGGGGGACATGCGATTAGGAAGAAAAAAAAGAAATACTCGTGCATCATAGTGTATCACTAGGGAAAGTTCAATAAAATGTAATAAATTTCAATTACAGAACATCGGAAGAATTTGACTCTTGTATTTATTTATGTTTAACTAGAAAGTTTTTATTTGAACAGTGTGTAAGTTGACACAGTTTTTACCTAAAAATATTTTTCCGACACTGGTAATATAGTGTATCATAATATACGTCATGTATTTCAAAATAGCACTAAATATTGAAATTGAAATTACATACATATAAATTACAAAATATTTCAAATAATACAATTTTTTATTGTTCTAACTGTATTTAAGACTGAATGCAAAGTAGTAGTCAATAGTTTTATTATTTATTTAGAGGGTCATATAACGTTTTAGTAAAAAAAAATACCCTCCGTAAGATATCCTAAAAGTTTTTTTTAGTAATTTGTCTAAATCATCATAATCAATGTAACATGCCTAAATATCATTAATTTTTAATAAATATATATATATATATATATATATATATATATATATATATATATATATATATATATATATATATTTTATTTTATTTTTATTGATCGTAATAGAATTTGTCAGCTGTGCCATTAGATTATATGTCTTAATTATTATTTAACATTATTATGCGGTACATTATTAATTTAGCCGTACAATTATATTTTGTTTATTACATTGATTGATTTTAAAAATTGTAGGATTTTCTTGTTTTGATCTGGGTTTGGTCCGAGGGCTGCGTCGAGAGATTATGTCAAGTTGAAAATTGTTCGTTTTTGATCTTATAGATGACACTCCGTAAGGATATGTTTGACAGCCAGTCGTTGGCCACAAGCTTCGCAGATGGGAGTTTTGTCTTTTGACATGATAAATCCAAGTGTTAGCTTAGTATATCCAATTCTTAGGCAAATTATAGTGGTTTCTTCTTTTCGATTGAACTTAGGGTTATCCCATTTGAAGATTGTTTTCTTGATCTAGTTCGGTTTTGTGGACTGGGTATTCCAGAATATAGAATTTTTGAAATCGTCATAGGTAAGGAAGTTCAGTTAGAAGTCTTAATAGTCATAAGAAGAAACAATATATCTTAATCTTAATCTATATCTTAAATATGGATAATTCAAAAGATTTATGCATTAAATTTTAAATTTATCTTTCTGTCACTCTTTCCTTTTTATAGGTAGTTCTTTTTAGATTTTTTCAACTCCTTCTTTACTGCGGTATTTTTTTGTTTCAATTTCGATGTAAATTCATTCTTCAGTTTAGTATTTAAATATGTTACTCAGAAGAATTTCAAAATATTTTAAATGCTATTTAAATATATATATATATATATATATATTTTTTTTATTTATTTATTTATGAATACCACCAATATATTATTTTAATATATAGTGGAAATTATTTTTAATGAAATATAAATTTTAATCATCAAGAATGATAAAAGTATAAATTGTATTGTAATGAAGTTACTATAATTATGATTATTTCAACTATCATTATTATAATTGTATTTGTTCTAAAAAATGATGATCTATTTTTTGTAGTTTTTGTTCGTCACTATAAAAAATGTATTCTGTATTTTATATTACATTTTGTATTTTTAATTTATGAATTAATTAAAACGTAATACATTTTGACGGTAATGCGATTACAACTAAACAAGGACTACTTTCTATTTACCATTAAACTAATATATTTTCAAAATATTTAGATTACAATTATTGTATAGTATTTAAAACTAAAAAATGAATTCTGTAAACAAAATATCTGAATAAATTAAAATTTCTACTTTCAAATACAATTCTGTACGCATTTAATGAGTGTATTTCCCATGTACGATTAACACAATTATTATTAATTTAGACATTAAAACGAGCTGTATGCATAATAATGGCGTAGCCAATAGTGAAAGGGCTAAGAGGATTATAACCTCCCCTTTTATAGGTAGTATTTATTTTTATGTATTATCCTAGTATATTATAATTTAGTATTTAAGTATTTTAAAACTTAAGTGTCTATTTAAATATCCTGGATATACCATTGATGTATAACATACATAACATATATATTTGGTTAGGTTAGTTATTACTTATAGTTTATGTTACATTCAAAATATTTTATTACTATTATTAGATTTATATACATTTTGTATTATATTTTAGGTAGAAAACACTATTATAATATCATGAGATCAAGTTTTTGATCAAATTTATTTTATAAATTAATTTTGATTATGAATTAAAATGTTTTATTTTAGAACTCTGAATGAAAATAACATAGTTTTAACGAGAACAAATTGTCCTAATTTTTCATACTGAAATCTTTTCAAATGATGTACTCAGTATAATATATTCATTTAAAGATGACGTTAGTTATACGTTACTTACAATCTATAATATGCTAAGCTATACATAATTTTTAAAGAAGCAGTTTGTTTTGCTATAAAAAATAATATATTAAAGAAAATTGTAAGCAAAATCATAGGATCTTATTAATTAATGTAATAAACGATGAACGAAAAACGAAAAACAACATTTAGTCAAACATTAGATTTCAATAAAAACCAAATGAGACATTTTCCCATGCGTTCACATATTTTGAATGTTATAGTAATAATTATCATATTTCTACACATATCAGTAATTTAAACAATAACGGACACTTACCAATTCCTAATATTTATAATTGTTTATGTATTATTATATTAATTTCTATCCCGTGAGGCGTTTCACGTTACAAATTAAGGCATATTTTTCCCTTACAGAATACAGTAGCAACCACCGGCTCTGACCAGCAAGTGGCACTAAGCAAGAACCAAAGACGGAAAAACCTATAAAATAGATTATTAATCATTATTACTTTTCACGTCACATATCGATGTGTATTGATTGCTGATATTTTTTTTTTATATTTTCTACACACAAAATAAATACGCCCTCAACTTTTATCTATTAACGATTCGGCACTAGACCGATGTATGCAATCTACCGAGAAATAACGATGTATTATTTGTTGTTGCAATGAATAATACAGATGATGCACTGCAAAAAGTAGTATGTACCTACAAGGTACATTTTAAGTATAACATATATTCTAAGCCTATCAACAATTTCTTAGTATTTTTACTGCATAAATTACTAAACATTAGATTAATATTAAAAATCTCATTGGTTTTTCGTTTGGAGACTTAATTACATCATGCATATTTTCATAAACTAAAGAAACTTTCAAAAACTCAAAAATATATATTTTTTATGTCAATCATAAATAAGTGTTTGTGTGTGTGTATGTGTGTGTGTGTGTGTGTGTGTGTGTGTGTGTGTGTGTGTGTGTGTGTGTGTGTGTGTGTGTGTGTGTGTATGGACAAGAATAAGCGTGTCAAATTAGAAATATGAATAATTTTAAATACATAATGTAAGCACGAATCAAATAGGCTTATACAATTTTTTTTTAAAAAATATGCGAATTAATTTGGTTATTTAATAACAATCATTAACGAACAAAAAAGACAAATTTAAAAATTACGAGTACTCCACTAGTGCTTACAAATGCAAGCGTTTGAAATCGTTATTGTTCAGAAATGCTCATTTCTAATTTTTTTAAACTATGCATACCATTCTATATTATTAGTATTGTAGTATTATGAATTGCAGATATATTAATATTATAATTGTCGTTTGATGTTTTGTGAATCAAAATGAAATTTTGTAATCAAATAAATGAATAAATGTGTCAACCATCGCAATAAATAATCATTACAATTGTAATCCTATAGTTTTTGACAATAAGACCATTGAAAAATCATTGCTATATACAAAGATATTGATATTTTACTATTTATTTGATTCACATTTGTATTGCTTAACCAATTTCCTTTCATCGTAGTTTTATAATGAGTATTTAATTCTTCGTCTAGATTAAAAATATTTACTGGGCACATGTGTATATTTATACATTAAATAATTTAAATAATTTCATATTGTTAATATAAATTATAGCTTTACGAATAACTCAAATTATATTTTTCTGTACATGTAATTAAATAATTTTTCTTTTTTATCGGTAAATTCGTAATTGAATTATTTTAAAATAAAATTGATAATAAATTCATCTATATACATTGGATGATCAAAATAAGTTCTTTGATTTGATGGTTAAAAACAAAAAAATATATATAATTGGTTTTCAAATATATAACAGAAATATTGATATGTATTATGCCTCAATATTATAACATAGGTAATCCTCTCAGATACCTAAAAACGAATATGATGTTATGATGTACTAGCTAATTTATTCAAAATAATTTTATAAATATTTATAAAAAAAAAAAAAAAAAACATAATATCAAACTTGAGTGCTACTGATGGGTGACTCCTCTTCTCAAATTGATCATGTGTTTATACAATATTGAATTTTTTGTAGATGATTACATTAATTAAGCTTGTATATTGTATGAAGTATAACCCTTATCATATTTACATATTGTTCCCAGGATATAGATCGAATATTTATCTTACAAATACAAATTAATGTATTATGGAACTTAATTGTACTTATTTATCATAATTTAATATCAATAATGTATTAAAGTTTGAGAATAGATTATACTGGCTTCTGTTAAACGTTCAATGGAAATTAGGCTATATTTGTTTTCCTAATAAAACTAATATATTCTATTTGTTACTAAAATGGAATACATAGTGAGTTTTAGGAATTTATAAATATAAAATTACTTTATTCAGTAATACATGTATTATTGTTCTGTTATAAGTTCTACACATCGTGTTTAAATCAGATAAACGATATGATGAAATATTTTGGATTGATAATACTACTAGATTTTTGTACGTTGATTATAAAAATATATTTTCTAAAATTAAAAAGATAAGGAAAAATTGTAGATGAATCCATCATACATTTTACAGTACCAAATCA